>PVKV010006099.1:0-108319 GCA_004027835.1 Alouatta palliata
TCCCCTCCCCTCCCCTCTTCTTCCCTCCCCTCCTCTCCCCTCCCCTCGTCTTTGAGATGGAGTCTCACTCTGTTGCCCAGGCTGGAGTGCAATGGTGTGATCTTGGCTCACTGAAACCTCTGCCTCCTGGGTTAAAGCAATTCTCCCTGACTCAACTTCCTGAGTAGCTGGGACTACAGGCACCCACTACCATGCCTGGCTAATTTTTACATTTTTAGTAGAGACTGGGGTTTTGTCATATTGGCTAGGCTGGTCTTACACTCCTGACCTCAGGTGATCCACCCTCCTCGGCCTCCCAAAGTGCTGGGATTACAGGCATGAGCCACCATGCCTGGCCCCTTTTCCTTTTTCATATTCCTTATCAATCATGTTATCATGGAAGTACTTGGAGTTGCAATTTTTCCAGGCTGTATTTTATGCTAGTTTCATTTGAGATTGTTTGCATTATCAGATAGAAAACAATCTCCAAGTCACAGGGATGGATAGCCATTCCCAGGAATCTAAGAGTTTCCTGGGGATGGCTAATCTCATCTATTTATATTGTTTTTAAGAATAACTCATGATTTTTGAAGTTCAGTTTGTTTTCAAGGAGTATAGTTAGAAACTTGGAAAAGGCCTTCATGAAATGGAGGCTCTGAACATTGAAGACACGAGTGACTTCTGTTTAAAGTATGTTGTACTGTAAGAAGTCAAAATTTGGGGGTTTAAAATAGAAGGATGAAAAGGACCAGAGTCAGCTGATCCAGAAGTCAGTTAACACTTGTGTTTGGTTTCGGGTGAATGTCTATATTCAGCTCAAGCAGAGCGCATAGTTTTGCCTTACACTTGTTTAACTGTTTATTGTTGATTTCCCCAGCTAGAGTGACAGTCCTATGAAAGGAGGGACTTTGTCTTGTCCACCGCATTTCCAGTGCTTAAATAGCACCTGATGTGTAGTAGGTGCTGGTTAAATACTGGTCCCTTGGTCATGCTTTGCACATGTTCATTCTAGTCTTTTCCTGCTGCTTACTAAAGACTTATTCTTTGCTTCATGACTTACTCATTTGGTGCGTTTTACTTATGATGCTTAACATGCACTTTCATACATACTAACTCAGGAGCCTGTTAAGATTTACTGAGTACCTACTATGTGCTTGGAACAAAGGTACTGGAATATGTGAGGTTAGTATTCTAACCCATAAAAAGCTACTTAGTCTCTAGGGATAGTTTGTATTTTGAAGCAGGAGATGTCTATATAAAACTTTCTTCTGAAAAGATAGAGTTAAAAATATCTAAAAGTGCTTCCTTGCCATTTACAGAAGGGAGCAATGGAATGTATCAAATAAGCGGAAGAAATGAAGACAGAGGGAGTATTGACTTAAGTAAAAGGTCATATACTTACTAAAGGAGTTGCAACACAAGCCAGGGAACTCAGAGCATCGCATGAATGATGCTGGCTTGGGCGCGGAGTCTCCCGCCTGTAATCCCAGCACTTCAGGAGGCCTAGCCAGGTAAATCACTTGAGGTCAGGAGTTCGAGACCAGCCTGGCCAACATGATGAAAACCCATTTTTACTAAAAATACAAAAATTAGTCAGGTGTGATGGTGGACGCCTGTAATCCCAGCTACTTGGGAGGCTGAGACAGGAGAATTGCTTGAACTCACGAGGCAGAGGTTGCAGTGAGTGGAGATCATGCCATTGCACTCCAGCCTGGGCCACAGAGTGAGACTCCATCTCAAAAAGAAAAAAAAAAAAAGATACTGGATTCCACTTGCCCTCCCCTGGTGATGATTCAAAAGCCCATTAGCTTGTTTGAACTAAGATGTAAGACAGTGGCCCCAAACTCCAATCTTAATAATAACAACACAAGTACTGAAGGCACCCACTGTTTCTCAAGAGCTCCAAAGCCCTCTTAATACAGTTTTACATTCCATGCAGTATTTTGTTCTTGATGTTTTCTGATCTTACAATTGTACTACACCCCTAGGAAACAAAAAAATTTTTTTTAAATGGGAAAGCTAATTTTCAATTAGTAAAGAAGAAAGTCTTATAAACTTTCCTTCATAAGCACATAGCTATACCCTTGAAAGAAACTTAGCTCACTGTGTGCTCATGAAAAGAACACAATATCCTGTATGAGTCAAACCTGAAGATGCCAAATGATGATACATTAAGCTTTTAAAGAAGGTCAGAGAACGGAGCCAACACTTTAGTTTTGTTCTTTAAGGATAGAATGTTGGAGGTTCTGGGTACCGCGTATTTTGCAGGAGGGGTGATGGATGATGTCCTCATTATCCTTGTTTACTAGATTTGGGCTGGTTGCAAGGTGGGGCTGGAAAGTCTGCTGCTGGTAATAATATCAAGTGTATTGGTCCTTGTGACTCAGAGGCATCATCAAAACTGATTTGTAAGTGTGAAGGTAATGCTTTCTTTAAATATGGTTTCTCTTCTTATTTCTCCGTAACCCTCATGGGACGCTTTTCACGAGTTAAAGCAGAATCATTTACTGTGACTTCATCTTCTGAGGAACTCTTCTATCTACGCTTAACCTCATCTCAACTGCCACTGTTTTAGTAAGGGTTCTGGTTAGAAATCTTTTCTACCAAGGGCAGTAACTTTTCCACTATAGGGGTGGCCCTCTGAAGTTTCACTGAAAAATCAGCTCAAAGAAGGCAGGTTAATTGGAGAAAAGGTGTACAAGTTTTATGTATATACATGGAAGACTTCAGAATGAAAGCCTGAAGATACAGGTGAAATTGTCCTTTTTTTTTTTTTTTTTTTTTTTTGAGATGGAGTCTATCTCTGTAGTCCAGGCTGGAGTGTAGTGGCACAATCTCAGCTCACTGCAACCTCTGCCTCCCGGGTCCCAGTTCAAGCAATTCTCCTACCTCAGCCTCTCAAGTAGCTGGGATTACAGGCATGAGCCACCATGCCCAGCTAATTTTTGCATTTTTTAGTAGAGATGGGGTTTCACCATGTTGGCCAGTCTGGGTCTTGAACTCCTGACCTCGTGATCCGCCCGCCTCAGCCTCCCAAAGTGCTGGGATTACAGGCATGAGCCACGAAACTGTCCATTTTTATGCTTACATTCAACAAAGTATGGACAGCCACGTAAAAATGTATTAGAACCAGCCTGGGCAACGTAGTGAGACCTTGTTTCTACCGAAAAAAAAAAAAAAATGTAGCTAGACATGATGTTGTGCGCCTGTAGTCCCAGCTATTCAGGAGGCTGAGGCAGGCTGTTCTTGGCTGTTTGCAGTTTCTGGTGACGGTCAGCATTCCTTGACCTGGGGCAGCAACACTCCAGTCTTTTCTCTGTGGCCAAATTACCTTCTCCTGTAATGTCTATGTAACTTCCCTCTTCCTCACTCTTATAAAGGTACCTGTTTAATGCCCTTAGGGCTCACCTGGATCATCCAGGGTGAACTCCTCATCTCAAGAACCTTAACTTCATAGCATCTGCAAAGACTCTTTTCCCACATAAGATCACATTCATAGATTCCAGGCATTAAGGCACGGGCATGTTTTTGTGAAGGAGCACCATTCAACCTGCTCTATACGCCGTATTTATTATTCTGCTTGTGTAGCTTAAGTTAGTCTTGACAGCAGCTACAAAGGTTTTTAAATTAGCATTCTGACCTGAACCTTCATAAATCATTATTCCTTGAGGACAGCAGCCAAGGACAAGACTACATTAAGATTCTGAACAGGAGAATGGTTGATAGAGGGAGTTAGACACTCAGAACTAATCGTCAGAGACAAGGCAGGAAATTCACATGCGTTAAATATTTTTTCCATTCGCTTTCAAATATGGCCTTGTGGCCAGGTGCTGTGGTTCAAACACAATTTAATAATCAGGACTTTATTTTTTCTGGAAAGCCTCAGACTGCTCCTAGAATCCTCAATATGGGCAAGTGAAGAATATGGGTATTACCAGCACTTTGGGAGGCTGAGGCAGGAAGATCGCTTGAGGCCAGGAGCTCATGGCTGCAGTGAGCTATGATCTTGGTATGTAGGGAGTGCTGCTGCACTCCAGTCTGGGCATCAGGGAGCGACTCCATCTCAAAAAAAAAGGGGGGCCTTGTTCAATTCTTATTATAAATTGGATGGACCTAGTCTAATCCATACTTCTGCAAATGGGGAAAGAGGCTCAAGAACCTAGGTAGCAATGTTCTTAAGTCCCACCAACCAGTAAGAGCAGAGCCAAGATTCTGACCCAAATCTCAGTTCTTGTCTCCAAAGCATAAATCCCCTGTCACCACAAGTGGGGATTTCCGGTGTGTCTGGGACCTCCAAGCCAGCTGTTACTGCCATACGCCTATGTTCTCCCTCTGCTGGGGTTTCCAATGAGGAGAAGAGGACAGTGCTCTTAAGGCTTTGACAAAAGTTGGGTTCTTGGTCTAGGTCAATAGTTTCAATACACCATATTAGGAAAGAAGAGGCAGAAAATAATTATGAACGACGTTCCTGTCTGTGGCGATCATATACGATTACCATCGTTGCATCTCCATAGCTAGAAAACTGAACAGATAGGCCAGGCTTGAAAAATCCAAATGTGATTTTCAGGGTGGGGGACTGAGTGAGGATGTATGAAGGTATCAGTGTGACAATTTAGGAATCAGTTTCTTCTTTCTTCAATAAATTTAAAGAAAAAAACCCAGAGGCAATAAAATTTTTTTGTGTGTGAAAACTAATTACGACACTTTGAATTTAAAAATCAATAAGCATATTTGGAGGAAAGAAAGCAAATACATGGAAGATAAAACAACTTGGTTTTCAAGATTAACACAAGTATAAATTTTGAATGTCTCTTGTAGGGTAAGGAAACTTTTTCATTCTAACTATGGAGAACTGAAGAGAGAATTTCTTCTCTGGTCATGTGCACAAACTTCAGATCGTTTTTGCTTCACCTTAAAAATACTTGAATAACATCAGCATACAAGAATTTGAAGAGACCATTGTTAATAGATGGATGATAATAGTTCAACCTGCCTGAGAGAAACTGAATTTAAGGAGAAAGCTCCTGATGGCTCAGCCCTTGGTAGGAGTGTATTTCTGCTAAAGATCGAGGTTAAATGCTTAGAATTGCTGAACAGTTACCTCCTTTGCAACGGTTATTTGATTTTTAATTAGATTTAAATGTGTGAATCACTAATGGTTTAATGACAAACACAATTTAATAATCAGCCCTTTTATTTGTTCTGGAAAGCCTCAGACTGCTCCTAGAATCCTCAATGTGGGCATGTGAAGAATGTGGGCATTCATGGGTCTCAGAAGTTTTTCTGTTTTATCTTGTAGATAAGGGCACAAACAGTTAACTCGATTTTATTGAATGTCTCTTCATAGTCAAGATATAGTGTTAATGCCTCAGGGGGCTTGGAGAGCCACACCAGGACACAGCCCCACTGGCTGGCTAAATTGCCTGCTCTCTCACCCTCCTGGATCCAGTTCTTGGAAGTGTTTTACTTTTCACCGGAATACTTCCAGAGGATGTCAACTGATTAGCCAATCAAGCTGGGTGCTGATAAGACGTATAACCCTCCAGGCATATTTAAATCCTATTAGTGGATTCTTCCAGAGAGACAGCCTTGTGAGACGAACAGAGCTGAAGCTGTGATAGTGGAATAACAGATCTGGGGTTAACACTTCCTGGCAGGGGAGCCTGCCTGGAGTGTTTCGTGTCTCTCCAATGATGGCAGATATCTCCTTTCTAACTAGGAGCTGACTGAACTGGCCATTCTGAAAGCAGTAGCTGTGGCTATAGCTGAAATGACAGTTGCACATGCTCAGTGTAAAAAGGACTCTGATCATTTAAGTCATCTTCACACATGATCACCAGTGTCTGCAAATTCCAAAAGCAAAGTGTACTTGGTACCATGGACTCTCCATTCCCTGTGGCTTAAGGCTGTCTCTGGCCATCACTCACGAAGTCTGGGGCATGCTCAGTCTTCTGGAATTCATAGCTATTGGCCAGGATGATGGTGTCTTTCTACATTGAAAAAATGTCTTTCAGATATACTAAAATTTTAAACAAACACTGTTTCGGCAAAGATGTCACCCAGAGGCTATTTACATTTATGATAGCAGGGACATTTAGTAATAATAATTTGTAATATTTACATAAAACTTATTGGCCATTAACTTTTGTCTTCCAACAACCCTATGAAGGAGGTAGTATTATCCTAATTTACAGATGAGAAAACAGACAGAGAGGTTAAGTAACCTGCAGAAGGTGATGCAGCTGGTAAGTAGCAGAGCTGGTTCCAAAGCCCACACTCTTAACTATAATGCTAAAATTTGCATATATAATCCATCTGATTCTTACTTTCAGTTGCGTAAATAATTTTGCCACAAGGATGAAGACAACTGGAACAAGGGCAATATGTACAGCAGGGAGGTGCTAGAGCATGATAGTCTAAAGCATGGATTCCTGTGTCACCTAGTAATGAGTTTATCCCCCAGGTCTAGCACATACAGCTGTGAAAGCTTGGGAAAAATGTCTTAGGACCTCAGTTTCCTCATTTGCAAAATGGGGACAACAAAGGTACATAACTCATAGGATCGTAACAGTTATATGTGACAATTGTGACAATACCTAACATGAGTTGAATGCTTCTTTTTGTGCCAATGATGAGAAAGATAGAAGTGATTAGCTTTGCTCTTGTCATGTAAATATTTACATTAGCTATTATTATTATTATTATTTTATTACTACCTGTCAAACTCATTTTGACAAACTTCAAGAGATTATCAACTTCTTTTGCCATATCAGAATTCTGACCCCAGAGGTTCAATCCAATATGGCTGAATAGGAACAGCTCCAGAGTGCAGTTCCCAGCAAGCACAATGCAAAGGGTGACTGCTCAAGGCATTTCCAAGCAAGTTTTCACTGATCACAGACCAGGAGATTCCTGGACCGAAAAGTGTCACGAGTTTCAGCATGGCTGGTGCCGCAGGTTGGTGACCAGAAATTCACACAAATCTGGGCAGCCATTTCAACTGGCATTTGGAATGCCTGGGAGACAGAGCCACCCATTCAACTGAAAGGAAGGGGGCTGAGATAGGGAGCCAAGTAATCTGGCTCAGCAGGCATCACCCCGAGGAAACAAGCAATCTGAAACTCTCTGGATTGAGAGTTTCACAGAAAGCACAGCTGGACCCGGGATGGTCCAGCTCAGTGGAGGGAAGGGCATCTGCCACTACTGAGGCAGTCCATCAATACCGAGGCAGTTCACACAGCAGCTGGGCAGAGCCTGCAGCAGCTCAGCAACACCTCTGCTGACAGACTGTGACTAGATTACTCCATGCCGCGCAGGGCATCTCTGAAAAAAGGCAGCAGCATGTCAGGAACTTATAAATAAAGCCAACCTTCCTAGGTCAGAGCAACTGGGAAAAGAGGAGTTTATGAATTCCACTGCAGCAGACTTAAAGGTATCTGCCCAGCAGCTCTGCATGGAACAACAGAGCTCCCAGCACAGCACTTGAGCTCCTATAAAGGACAGACTGTCTCCTCAAGCAGCTCCCTGACCCCCTTATATCCAAAGAGATACCTCATAAAGGAGAGTTCAGACTGACATCTGGCGGGTCCCCTTCTGGGAAGAAGATAACAGAAGAAGAAACCGGCAGCAACCCTTACTGTTCTGCAGCCCCTGTGGGTGATCCCCAGGCAAGCAGGGTCTGGAGTGGACCTCCAGCAGTCTTGCAGCAGAGGGGCCTGACTGTTAGAAGGAAAACTAAGAAACGGAAAGAAATAGCTTCATCATCAACAAAAAGGATGTCCACTCAGAGACCCCATTGGAAAGTCACCAAATACAAAGAACATAGGTAGATAAAGCCACTAAGATGGGAAGAAACCAGCACAAAAAGGATGAAAACACCAAAAACCAGAATGCCTCTCCTCCTCCAAGGGATCACAACTCCTCACCAGCTAGGGATCAAAGATGGATGGAGAATGAATCTGATGGATTGACTGAAACAGGCTTCAGAAGGTGGGTAATAATAAACTTCTCAGAGTTAAAAGAACATGTGCAAACCCAATGCAAAGAAACTAAGAACCTTGAAAAAAGGATAGATGAGGTGCTAACTAGAATAAACAGCTTAGAGAAGAATATAAACGATCTGATGGAGCTGAAAAACACAGCACGAGAACTTCACGAAACATACACAAGTTTCAATAGCTGAATCCACCAAGCAGAAGAAAGGATATCAGAGATTGTAGATCAACTCAATAAAATAAAATGAGAAGGCAAGAATAGAGAAAAAAGAGTGAAAATGAATGAACAAAGCCTCCAAGAAATATGGGATTATGTGAAAAGACCTAATCTACGTTTGATAGGTATACCTGAATGTGATAGAGAGAATGAATCTAAGCTGGAAAACACTCTTCAGGATATTATCCAGGAGAATTTCCCCAACCTAGCAAGGCAGGCCAACATTCAAGTCCAGGAAATATAGAGAACACCACAAAGATATTCCTCAAGAAGAGCAACCCCAAGGCACATAATCATCAGATTCACCAGGGTTGAAATGAAGGAAAAAATGCTAAGGGCAGCCAGAGAGAAAGGTCAAGTTACCCACAAAGGGAACCATCAGACTCATAGTGGATCTCTCAGCAGAAACCCTAACAGCCAGAAGAGAGTGGGGGCCAATATTTAACATCCTTAAAGAAAAGAACTTTCAACCCAGAATTTCATATCCATCCAAACTAAGCCTCATAAGTGAAGGAGAAATAAAATCCTTTACGGACAAGCAATTGCTGAGAGATTTCATCACCACCAGGCCTGCATTACAAGAGCTCCTGAAAGAAGCACTAAACATAGAAAGGAACAACCAGTACCAACCACTCCAAAAACATACCAAATGGTAAAGAGCATCAACACAATGAAGAAAATGTGTCAGCTAACAGGCAAAACAACCAGCTAGCATGAAAATGGCAGGATCAAATTCACACATAACAATATTAACCTTAAATGTAAATGGGCTAAAAGCCCCATTCAAAAGACACAGACTGGCAAATTGGATAAAAAGTCAAAACCCATCGGTGTGCTGTATTCAGGAAACCCATTTCATGTGCAAGGACACACATAGCCTAAAAATAAAGAGATGGAGGGAGATTTATCAAGTAAACAGAGAGAAAAAAAAAAAAAAAAAAAAGCAGGAGTTGCAATCCTAGCCTCTGATAAAATGGACTTTAAACCAACAAAGATCAAAAGAGATAAAGAAGTGCATTACTTAATGGTAAAAGGATCAATGCATCAAGAAGAGCTAATGATTCTAAATACATATGCACCCAATACAGGGTCACCCAGGCACATAAAGCAAGTTCTTAATGATCTACAAAGAGACTTAGACTCCCACACAATAATATTGGGAGACTTTAACACTCTGCTGTCAATATTAGACAGATCAATGAGACAGAAAATTAACAAGGATATCTAGGACTTGAACTCATATCTGGACCAAGCAAACCTAGTAGATGTCTACAGAAATCTCCACCCCAAATCCATAGAATATACATTCTTCAGCACCTCATTGCACCTACTCTAAAATTGACCACATAATTGGAAGTAAATCACTCCTCAGCAAATGCAAAAGAGTGGAAATCATAACAAACAGTCTTTCAGACCATAGGAAAATCAAATTAGAACTCCGAATTAAGAAACTAACTCAGAACTGCACAACTTCATAGAAACTGAACAACTGGCTCTTGATGTTGACTGGATAAACAATGAAATGAAGGCAGAAATAAAGATGTTCTTCAAAAACAACAAGAATGAAGATACAATGTACCAGAATCTCTGGGACATATTTAAAGCAGTGTCTAGAGGGAAATTTATAGCAATAAATGCCCACCAGAGAAGCGAGGAAAGATCTAAAATCGAAACCCTATCGTCAAAATTGAAAGAGCTAGAGGAGCAAGATCAAAAAAACTCAAAAGCTAGCAGAAGACAAGAAATAACTAAGATCAGAGCAGAACTGAAGGAGATAGAGACACAAAAAACCCTTCAAAAAATTAGTAAGCCCAGGAGCTGGTTTTTTGAAAAGATCAACAAAATAGACAGACCACTAGCTAGATTAATTAAAAAAAAAAAAGGGAGAAGAATCAAATAGATGCAATAAAAAACAAAAAAGGGGATATCACCACCGATTCCACAGAAATACAAAATACCAACAGAGATTACTACTAACAACTCTATGCCCATAAACCAGTAAACCTGGAAGAAATGGATAAATTCCTGGACACTTGCATCCTCCCAAGCCTAAACCAGGAAGAAGCTGAAACTGCCAGGCGTGGTGGCTCACGCCTGTAATCCCAGCACTTTGGGAGGCCGAGGTGGGTGGATCACGAGGTCAAGAGATCGAGACCATCTTGGTCAACATGGTGAAACCCCGTCTCTCCTAAAAATACAAAAAGATAGCTGGGCATGGTGGCACGTGCCTGTAGTCCCAGCTACTCGGGAGGCTGAGGCAGGAGAATTGCTTGAACCCAGGAGGCGGAGGTTGCCGTGAGCCGAGATCGCGCCATTGCACTCCAGCCTGGGTAACAAGAGCGAAACTCCATCTCAAAAAAAAAAAAAAAAAAAAAAAAAGAAGCTGAAACCCTGAACAGACCAATAACAAGAAGTTGAGGCAGCAATTAATAGCCTACCAACCAAAAAAAGTCCAGGTCCAGACAGGTTCACAGCTGAATTCTACCAGACGTAGAAAGAGGAGCTGGTACCATTCCTTCTGAAACTATTCCAAACAATCCAAAAAGAGGGAATCCTTCCCAAATCATTTTATGAGACCAACATCATCCTGATACCAAAACCTGGCAGAGACTCAACAAAAAAAGAAAACTTCAGGCCAATATCCATGATGAATATCCATGATGAATATCAATGCAAAAGTCTTCAATAAAATACTGGCAAACCAATTGCAACAGGACACAAAAACCTTATCCATCACAATCAAGTAGGCTTCATCCTGGGGATACAAGGCTGGTTCAACATATGCAAGTCTATAAACGTAATCCACCACATAAACAGAACCAAAGACAAAAACCACACGATTATCTCAATAGATGCAGAGAAGGCCTTCAACAAAATTCAACAGCCCTTTTTGCTAAAAACTCTCAATAAACTAGGTATCAATGGAATGTATCTCAAAATAATAAAAGCTATTTATAACAAACCTGCAGCTAATATCATACTGAATGGGCAAAAACTGGAAGCATTCCCTTTGAAATCAGGCACTAGAAAAGGATGCCCTCTCTCAGCACTCCTATTCAATATAGTGTTGGAAGTTCTAGCCAGAGCAATTAGGCAAAAATAAATAAATAAATAAATAAAGGGTATTCAATTAGGAAAGGAGGAAGTCAAATTGTCACTATTTGCAGACAACATGATTGTATATTTAGAAGACCCCATCGTCTCAGCCCAAAATTTCCTTAAACTGATAAGCAACTTCAGCAAAGTCTCTGGATACAAAATCAATGTGCAGAAATCACAAGCATTTCTATACACCAATAACAGACTAACAGAGAGCCAAATCATGAGTGAACTCCCATTCACAATTGCTACAAACAGAATAAAATACCTAGGAATACAACTAACAAAGGATGTAAAGGACCTCTTCAAGGAGAAATACAAACCACTGCTCAATGAAATAACAGAGGACACAAACAGATGGAGAAATATTCCATGCTCATGGTTAGGAAGAATCAGTATTATGAAAATGGCCATACTGCCTAAAGTAATTTACAGATTCAAAGCTATCCCAATCAACCTACCAATGACCTTCTTCACAGAACTGGAAAAAACCACCTTAAACTTCATATGGAACCAAAAGAGAGCTCGCATAGCCAAGACAATCCTAAGCAAAAAGAACAAAGCCAGAGGCATCACGCTACCTGATTTCAAGTTGTACTACAAGGCTACAGTAATCAAAACAGCATGGTACTGGTACCAAAACAGAGATATAGACCATTGGAATAGAACAGAGGCCCTGGTGCCAATGCCACACATCTACAACCATCTGATCTTTGACAAACCTGGCAAAAACAAGCCATGGGGAAAGGCTTCCTGGTTTAACAAATGGTGTTGGGAAAACTGGCTAGCCATGTGCAGAAAGCAGAAACTGGACCCCTTCCTGACACCTTACACTGAAATTGACTCCAGATGGATTAAAGACTTAAATGTAAGACCTAACACCATAAAAACCCTAGAAGAAAACCTAGGCAAAACCATTCAGGACATAGGCATAGGCAAGGACTTCATGACCAAAACACCAAAAGCATTGGCAACAAAAGCCAAAATAGACAAATGGGATCTAATCAAACTCCAGAGCTTCTGCACAGCAAAAGAAACAGTCACTAGAGTGAATCAGCAACCAACAGAATGGGAAAAAATTTTTGCGATTTACCCATCTGACAAAAGGCTAATATCCAGAATCTACAAAGAACAAAAACAGATTTACAAGAAACAAACACACCCATTCAAAAGTGGGCAAAGGATATGAACAGACACTTTACAAAAGAAGATATACATGAGGCCAACAAACATATGAAAAAATGCTCATCATCACTGGTCATTAGAGAAATGCAAATCAAAACCACATTGAGATACCATCTCATGCCAGTTAGAATGGTGAGCATTAAAAAATCTGGAGACAACAGATGCTGGAGAGGATGTGGAGAAAAAGGAATATTTTACACTGTTGGTGGGAGTGTAAACTAGTTCAGCCATTGTGGAAGACAGTGTGGCGATTCCTCAAGGACCTAGAAATAGAAATTCCATTCTACTCAGCAATCCCATTACTTGGTATATACCCAAAGGATTATAAATCATTCTATTATAAAGACACACGTGCACATATGTTCATAGTGGCACTGTTTATAATAGCAAAGACCTGAAACCAACCCAAATGCCCATTGATGATAGACTGGACAAGGAAAATGTGGCACATATATACCATGGAATATTATGTAGCCATAAAAAATGATAAGTTTGTGTCCTTTGCAGGGACATGGATGAATCTGGAAACCATCATTCTCAGCAAACTGACACAATAACAGAAAATCAAATACCACATGTTCTCACTCACAGGTGGGTGTTGAACAATGAGAACACATAGACACAGGGAGAGGAGCATCACACACTGGAGTTTGTTGCGAGGGGCCAAGGGAGTGACAGTAGGGAGGGTGGGGAGGTCGTGGAGGGATCACATGGGGAGAAATGCCAGGTGTAGGTGACGGGGGGATGGAGGCAGCAAACCACATTGCCACATGTGTACCTATGCAACAATCCTGCATGATCTGCACATGTACCCCAGAACTTAAAGTACAATAAAAAAAAAGAAAAGGAAAAAAAGAAAAAGAATTCTGACCCACTGAATATGGTTCTTTATAAGTGGGTCAGGAATGGAGCTTGGAAATCTTTTTTGTTACATACAATTTCACCTATAATTTATTTTCCATTTTAATCTAATGCATAATTGAACACACTTTTAGAATATCACATTATACATTGCTTCTATTACTCTCAGAAATACTTCATCTTTGTCATAGGATATTACTAAATCTAGCTGAATTTCTAACTTCCCAAGAACTTGATAAACAGGTTCATTTTTCTTCACAGATTAATAAGAAGGAAATTAACTCTGAATCCTGATTCTTATCTACAGTTTAAGGGGAAAAAATGCAGTTAAAATGACTTGAAAACATAGTCACAGTCAAAATGATGGGGTTATTCTGCATCTGTCAGAGGTACCCAGGAGCTGCAAAGCAGCACCTGCAATAACAGCCTTGATTTTCTAATCCATTTCACAATCCATTCTTGGCAAGAAGCTCTTTCTACCTTTTGAACTGTCAGATTCTTGGGCTGAGCAAATTGGGCACAGCTTTTCGATTACACAATCAGTTCCCTCCCAGCTTAAAAACTGATTTCACATTACCAGCATGATTTATCAAGGAGAGAGCCATCTTAAGGCACAAGTCTAAATTATAGAGGTGGCCCTGGGGTGTAAGCAAAAGCACTGCAGAATTTCAGATATAATAAAACAGAGTGAACCTGCTATTACCTATGTCCTAGATACAAAAGATGCTCATCTGAGAGCCTGGGAGAGCTGGCACCAACACCCCACTTTATTAGGGGGGCTGCTGTTTCATATTTCCGGGCCAGGAAGCCCTATTTCTTAGTAGCTAGAAGTGTATTCGTTAAAAAACCAAAACAAACTAAGTTTGGATCACTCTTACCGAGCAATCAAGCATAGTCTCTTGACTGGGGCCAGCTAGAAGCCAGCTAGTTGGGTCAAGTTAGTTGACTTCTTTCCAATTAGTGCTTCTTGCCCCTCCTCCATAGGCCTGCCCAAAGCATTCAATGCCTACGCTTCCCTCTACCTTCAAGCAAACCAGCTCTCACACCCTTTATATATATATTTTTGAGATGGAGTCTTGCACTGTTGCCCAGGTTGGAGTGCAGTGGCATGACCTTGGCTCACTGCAACCTCCGCCTCCTGGGTTCAAGCGATTCTTCTGCCTCAGCATCCCAAGTAGCTGGGACTACAAGTGCCCACCACCACACCCAGCTAATTTTTTGTATTTTTAGTGGAGACAGTGTTTCATCATGTTGGCCAGGCTGGTCTCAAACTCCTGACCTCGGGCCTCCCAAAGTGCGGGAATTACAAGCGTGAGCCACCGGGCCCAGCCGCTCTCACACCCTTTAATCAAGCATCAATACAGTTGAACCTTGAACAATGCAGGAATTAGAGGCACTGACCTAGTACACAGTAAAAAACCTGCGTAACTTTTGACTCCTCCAAAATTAAATAATAGCCTCCTTTGACCAGAAGCCTCACCAAAAATATAAACCAATAACATATGTGATTAACACATATTTTATATAGGCATTATATACTATATTTGTTGATAAAGTAAACTAGAGAAGATGTTCTTAAGAAATTCATAAAGGGCTAAGTGTGGTGGCTCATGCCTGTAATCTCAACACTTTGGGAGGCTGAGGGGGGTGAATTGCTTGAGCCCAGGAGTTTAAGACCAGCCTAAGAAACATAGCAAATACAAAAAATACAAAAATTCGCTGGGAATGATGGCATATGCCTGTTTTCAGTTACTTGGGAGGCTGAGGTGTGAGGATCACTTTGGATGGGAGGACGAGGCTGCAGTGAGCTATGATTGTGCCACTGCACTCCACCTTGGGCAACAGAGTGCAACCCTGTCTCAAAAAAATCATAAGGAAGAGAAAATATATTTACCATTCATTAAATAGAAGTGGACCATCATAAAGTCTTCATCCTCGTCATCTTCACGTTGAGTAGGCTGAGGAAGAGGAAGGGGAGAGGATGAGTTGGTCTTGCTGTCTCAGGTATGGCAGAGACAGAAGAAAATCCACAATTCACATATAAGTGGACTTACACAGTACAAACCCATGTTGTTCAAGGGTCAACTGTACTGTAAAGTGCTTGTATCTTCCTAAGGCTTTTACTTTTGCTCTTCCAACTCATTATACTGTCAGGGGCCAAATTCCTAATTGAAGCGTTGGGGGACAGTGTGACAGAGGAATGAAAGGATTGGATGTTCAAAGTCTGGGGTTTAGATCTGCTATCTAGCAGGCTTTTCACCCACCCATTCATCTTGGCCCTCAGTTTCTTTATCTGTCAAATGGCTAGGTTAGAGAATCTGAATTTCTATAACTCATAGGCTCATGGATCATTTGTGATGCTCATTCCACAGAAGAGGAAAGCAAAATACAGTGTTATTTGTTTCTTCTGCCCTGATCGGCAATTCTAACAGAGTTAGAATCTAAACTCATGGGGGAACGGTTTGAGGATGTTAACACATTATCTGTGAATATACGCCTCATCGTGGGCGTGGAGATGGGGGAGAACTGGCATGAATTCAGTGTCTTGTGAAGTGCATGCTGTGGCCTCTAGGATTCTCACCTCTGCTCTTTGAAGGATATCATGTTATTGTCAAAGTGGAGGTGAGGATATTGAGACTTAGAGAGGACTTACCCAAGGCTATTCCACTAGAGAGTGGCCAGGTCTATCAATTTTCCCAGTGTCTACCACAAGACTGGCCCCACGCATAATATCTGACTTGAAAGACAATTCTGGGCAACTTCCTGTGATCCCAGGTGGGAAGTCCCAGCTGCTCTGCTTCTTTGCCCATCCCCAACATTCTTGTGTTCAAAGAATCTGGATTTCTTTAGACTCAGGAATCCAGCATAAGATGTGTAGTTGTACCTGAGACAGTACTAATGAGCACTCTTTACCTGGGCCAGCTTCAACCATGGGTGGTGGGTAGATGACCAACTAGTGTTCTTGGAAGAGGATCAAAAGGTCTCATGTTACACCTCATTTCTTATCTGTTAGGATGGTCAACTTGTCTCAATCTCCCAGGGATGTTCTCAGTTTTAAAACTCAAACTCCCAGGTCCACAGAATGCCCTCTGTCCCGAGAAAACAGAATGGTTGGTCATTCTGTAGTTTCCTGAGCTCTGAATGTCTGTAATTGGGAGAATATACCTTATACTCTACATTCAGTACAAATAAAACAAATTTCTGCCTGTTGGCACGTTACCTTATCAAACTTGGAGGTTTTGTTTGAGATGGCCTGCTGCAAATAGAGACTTCTATAGAGTGTGTGAAGTTTATTTTGAGGCAGGAAGACTCTCAAATGAGCCAAAACCTGGATACAGCGAGAAACCGCGAGATTATTGGTTGGGAAAGCAATGTCACGGGTGTGTTCTCACGAGCACGAGCCATGCTGCAGATTGAAGCTCCCAATTGCAGGGTTGATTTGCGATTGAGCTGCTTCCCACCTGAGTAAGTCTATTGGTTAAGAAGCAGATAAGTGGCCACAGAGAATTGTTTGTTTTACCAGGAACTAGTTATTGGTTCTCTTCAGCCAACCTGGGAAAATTGGGTAATTACAATTGCAAGGCGCAAACTCTAACTTAAAGGTACATAAGGTGAGTGCAAAAGGTCAAGACTTGCCATCACTTGAAAGGTTTGTGCTTATCTGGTGGCAATTTTTACAAAACAAAACACCCACTCAAGCTTCTAAAGATGCTAGTTACCAGACATTTCAGAAGGAGCCAGTGAGTTGCAGCTGCAAAGGTGTGTCTGCGTCTGGGGCAGCCCGGCCACTCACTGCAGAGGAAAGGGCAGGGTTCCATGCCAGTAGCTGTGATGGACTCAGGGCCAAGGGCTTGTGTTCGCTGGGTGTGCTGGTTTCTCTCCATTTGCCCCTCTCCCTCCCCCAAATCCATTCTCTGCCGTTTTCTGCTTTGCTCTGGGACTGGGCAGGCTGAGCCCTAGAATTGCCCCAGCTGGGCTGCCTTGCCCTCCAGCTTCCTGATGTGTTCAGCCAATGGAAAGCACCTGCAGGAGGAGACGAGAGAAGTTAGGATGTTTCTTCTCTGTCCATCCTGCATTGGCACCACAATGGAGACACTGTCTGTGCTTCTTGGTGACAGCAGCCGCTCCTTCACTGCCCTGTCTTCAAGCCTGGAGATGTTATGACATCCTGTTGCTAGTCTCTGGGTGCCTCGACACCTCCTGTTGATTCCTTAGCTCTGCCCATTCCTTTTTTAAATGGAACCACGATTTATACGTTCTTCAGTGGAACAGCCTGAAAGAAATTCCGTCGCTTTCCATGATCTCTACTGACACCATGGAATATATTATGTTCAAAAGACTTTGATTCAATAGAATTGAATTCATAGTCATAGCACTTTGTTCCTTGCCACGTACTGTCCCCACCAAGATCACTTTGCTCATCTTTCTAGGCCAAGAGGCAGGAAACAGAGATTATCCTTTGAGACTGTCCTACCGCACCCCACCTCCGGTTCTTTCTTCCTCAGCTGCCTTTCCCTCCCAACTCCCACCCACTCCTGCTGCCCCACACCCCACACTAGCCCCTGTTCTGTTTCTCATTCCTGCAGAGCTTTCCTCTCCCACTGAGCTCTCACCTTAGAAGGCAGATTTGTCAGTAAAAGACCCAGAGTTTTGCCACCACACCTTCATTCTTTCTTGGTTCTGTTGCATGGGGTGAGGTCCAGTGTGGGCAGAATTCCATCACCCAAAAAGGTTTGATTTTTGTCTCCTACACCTCTCCAACTCCATGCTTTTTGGATAGAGTATTGAACTTGAGCAAATATGTAATTTTTGTATGCTTCAATTTTTATTTACAAAATGGAAATCACAATTTCCCTCATTTTCCCCATTGAGCTCTTGTTCTTCTCTCTCCCATGCCCTCCCAATTCTCTCCTCTTTCCGTGACTTCGGCTGACAGACATTCAGGCCTTCATCACCTTGAGAAGGGATAAATTCCATGACTTGTCCCCAGCCCCGGACACTGTCCACAGTGGCCTGGCCTGTGCCACTGGGCCATGTTACTTCAGAACTGCCTCACCCACCACAGCGGTCATGGTCCCACTGTGTCTGGGCTCAAGTGCAGCCCTCAGATGGGGCTCTGGCTTCCTTGCCTTGTCTCCCATTTCTTCTCCTCACATACCCTCCTCTGTTGAAGACAATTCATGCCAGCCTGTTTCCAGAAAGAAATCTCACCACTTCTGGCCTGATATGGTTTGGCTGTGTCTCCGCCCAAATCTCATCTTGAATTGTAGCTCCCATAATTCCCACATGTCATGAAAGGGACCCACTGGGAGGTAATTGACTCATGGGGGAGGGTCTTTCCTGTGCTGTTCTTGTGATAGTGAATAAGTCCCATGAGCTGATGATTTTATAAAGAGGAGTTCCCTGTATACGTTTTCTCTTGCCTGCTGCCATGTAAGACATGACTTTGCTTCTCCTTGCCTTCTGCCGTGTGAGACCTTCCCAACCATGTGAAACCGTGAGTCAATCAAGCCTCTTTCCTTTATAAATTACCCAGTCATGAGTATGTCTTTATTAGTGCATGAGAACAAACTAATACATGGCCTTTGCTGACACTATTTCCGCCTCATGAAATATTCTTTCAGCTCAGCAAATTGAGAGCCTAATTTCAGCTCAAATTAAATGCCACCTCCTTCATGACATTTTCCTTCACAGTAGCAGCCAAAGTAAGCCCCTCTGCTGCTGTGCTCCCCACCTACAGCACTCACGTGTGCCAGCTGCGAATGCTGAGTGCCGATCCACTTGTCTCCTCCCTGCTACTAGATGATAATGTAAGCCTAAGGAGTGCAGAGGAAAATGTTGCTGGGAATTAGAAGGTGGGGCCCTGACGTCAACCTGGTCGTTAACACTGGAAGGTGACTTAGCTTTTCTGGCCTTCAGTTTCCTCATCTATTAAATGAAGTGGTTGACCCAGGTGCCCTTGAAGGTCTCCACCAGCACTAAGTCTCTGAACTCTTTAGCAGAACCTTAGAGTCTACCCAGCAATATGTATCTTCTCTCTGTCCCTCTGCCTCTTCCTGGAAGGGGATGAGAATTAGCTGAGCATTTTCTCAGTGGCCAGTGGGCTACCCAGGAATGCAGAGGGCACTGACATGGTGGTTAAGAGAACGGGCCTTGGGTCATTCAGGTTGGAGTTTGAATCCAGCTCTATACTTTTTAGCTAGAGCATTGAACTTGAGCAAATGTGCAACCTTTGTATACTTCAGTTTTTATTTACAAAATGGAGGTCATAACTTCTACCCCAGAGTGCTGCTAACAGGTTAAGAAGATAATTTAATGAAGGTCTCATAATAAACAGGTGTGTGAGTGATAAAGCCCCCACCTTCTATCAAGACAGTGTGTGTGGGAGTTTACTTAACCAGGTCTGGGTCTCAGTCATGGATGCACATTAAAATCATCTGGGGAGTTTTTAAAAAAATGCCATCACCTGGGCCCTAGTTCAAACTGAATCAGAATCTCTGCGGGTAGCACTCGGGCACTGGTATTGTTCAAGCAGCTCTCCAAGTTTTTCTCATTTACAGCCAAGGTTGTTAAACCATCATTCTAACGATAATTTAATTGACCCCAAGAGAGGAAAATCCACGTGTTGAATAACACATTCCTAAGACACGACGCTTTAGAGAAGCTTGAGATACTTGGGCAAAGAAAGGCCTGCTTTCCCAACGCAGGGGTCATGAAATTCTCTAAACTCATCTCTGTCTCCTGGACTCTCCCTGGTAGGCCTAGATAAAAAGCAACCTGCCTGAGCTAGGAATGGCACTTAGGAAATGTCTTGTGACTCTGAGTCCCAACATTTGAAGTCATTCTGGAGGCCTGCAAATCTCCCAACCCTTCAACTGATTATATAGATTTAAAATTCAAAATCTCTAGTCAACTACTTTTTCCAGTTCCCTGTTCCAAATGTAACTTAATAGGCTGTCACCATGGAAACAGGTATTTCTCCTTGAGGAGCAATCCTCCCCTTGAAAAATCTGTCTCTTCTATCATTCGATTATAATCAAGGAGGGGTCATGAAAAGTGAGATTTATATCCATGGAATATGTGTAAAGGATCTGGATTTAGACTCTTCTGAGGGATGGTGCAGCACTTTCTCTGAATCTGTTAAGGTTCCATTTTTGATAATAAGATACTCCTGCCCTTCTGGGAAGAAGGAAAAAAAATCCTGTTTCAAGAATATCGCTCAGTGCTAGCTAGATGCGTTTCCAAATGCGAGAAAGTAAAATTATCATTTTAATCTGCCTCATTCTCACTTCTTGGGATCCGAACGGCAGAATAAAAAACCAGTTTCAGATGGGTGCCTGTTTCAGACGGGTGCCTGTTTCAGACTGGTGCAGGAGGTGCCAGCAGCTCTGGGTGAGGGGTCTGTTCCCCAGGTTTCCCACCTACTGAAGGGCAGTGATCCACACAGCCCTGCTGGGGGTCCACAGGGCTCTTGCGGGCCCTTCTTAATCCTAACAATTTCTGAAACATGCCCAGTCATTTGGCACTTTGGCCTTCGTGGATAATGGAGAAAATGGGAAGGAAGTGAGGAGGGAACCAGGTGGGATGCAGAATGTGAGAAAAGGAAAGAGCAGGAGGGAGGGGCCTCTGGTGAAGAACCACGCAGGTCTGCAGGGAGGAGCAGCGCTCGGCAGGTATGGTGCCTTGTTGTTCATGGACCAAACTGAGGGTTGGGCTGCTATTTCTCGTCACCCAATAATGAGATGCAGATGAACTGGGGAGGAAGAGAGTTTTTATTCCTGTAACTGGCTATCGGGAGTAAGGTCTGGAAATTATTGCCCAGAACAACTCAAAATTACAAAGTTTTCCAGAGCTTACCTTCAAGCTGTCTGTCTATGTATAAGTGTGCCTTCATCTAAAAACATAAGTGATTAACTTCTTTTTATCTATAACAAAGTCCTGAAGACCTTCCTCTGGAGCCTCAGTAAATTTACTTAATCTAAATGGATCCAGGTGCTGGGGTGATTACCCTTATCCTGTCTCCTGCTAAATCATGGAGATTTGGAGAGTTCCTTCAGACCCCCAATAAACTGGTTTGTGGAGGCCAGGGGAGTTTCTTCAGACCCACAACGAAATTTGTTTAATCATAAATGGGTCCTGTTAAGAAGTCCGTCGTTTATTTTGTCATGCTTTAAGGTTCAGGAAATGCCTAGGCAAAACTCTTGGTGGGCTTTTGTTATATTCCAGCCTTCGTGTAAGGGCACTGGCTTTTTTTGTTTTAGCTTTTCATATTTAACTCAATACTGAAACAGTTGTTACGGAGGCCTGTATTAGTGAGACCCGGCCTGCCACATTGTCACGTGTCACTATGGCGAGGCTGAACTGTGCTTTCCAGAATTCCCTTTTCTGCATAATTTCAGTTAGGGTGGGCTGCAGGACACATCTTGCTCAAGACCAGAGAGCGTCATATTGTCTGTGCATTCTGCACGCTCGACTGTGCGGCAGCCGTGCACATGCTGTCATATGTCTGCCGGCTCACGTTGCTGGTGTGAGACGGCAGCAGGCCTGCAGCTACTACGCTTCTTCAGGTCCTCCCTCATCTTTTGCAAATCCTGGGCCAGATGGGTGTTTAGCTCCATAAAAAAGAGGCCTGGCTCTGAGTCCTGCCGGGCACTGCATCCTGGAGGTTGGAGGCAGAGACGGAATGACATGGATTCAGTCCATCCTGCAGGTTTTGGCTTCTCCTTACTGTCCCTTCTGTCTTAATCCACTTGGGCTGCTGTGATGGAGTGGGTGGCTTCAACCACAAACATTTATTTCTCACTGTTCTGGAGTCTGGAAGTTTGAGACCAGGATGCCAGCATGGTCACGTTCTCGGTGAGGGCCCTCTTCCTGCTTTACAGATGCCTGCTTTTTTGCTTTTCCTTCCAGGATCATCTCTCTGTGTCTCTTTTTACAAGGGCATTAATCCTATCTGTGAGAGCTTCATGCTTATGACCTAATCATCTCCCAGATGCCCCACTTTCAAATACCATCAAATGGAGGATTAGGCTTCAACATATGAATTTCAGGGAGTGTACAAAATGCAGTCCACAGAATCCCCGTTGCATTCATCTTTCCTTCTAGGCTATCTGACTTGCAAATTTCAACTTCCAGCATTGGACACAGAGAAACAACCTTGCAGAAACTAACTAGTGCCTACTATTGTATAAGGTGAAATCCTTATGATAAATTCACACGGGTGTGTTCACGTAAGGCTATCCTAATGGTTCTGTGTTTCTGATCAAATTCTGACGGCATCCGCAGGAACACATGGAGGGGAGGATGGCGTAAAGGACTAGCACCCTTGCTGTGTGTGCAGTCATGGGTCCTCTGCCATGTCCAAGGGTGGACCTGACTGAGACCGGCCAGTTCTCCCGGGGTACCTGAAGAACTAGAACTGACAGAGTCATTCTCTTTCTGTGCGGAGGCTGTCAGTAGTAAAGTTGGGGAGCTGTATTAGTCTGTGATAGCTGCTGTAAGAAAATACCAAAGGCTGGGAAGCTTAAACAACAGTAATTGATTTCCTTGCAGTTCTGGAGGCCCTAAGTCCAAGATCAAGGTGCCAGCTGGGTTACTTTCTCCTGAGGTCTTTCTCTTTTGTGTACAGATTGCCGCCTTCTCCCTGTGTCCTCGTGTGGCCTGTCCTCTGTGCACGCACATCTCTGACGTCTCTTCCTCTTATGAGGACACTAGTCATATTGGATTAGGATCACCGTAACAACCTCATTTCAACTGAATGGCCTCTTTAAAGGCCTTCTTTCCAAATGCAGTCACATTCTGAGGTACCGGGGGCTAGGACTTCCACCATATGAATATTTGGGGACACAATTCAGCCCATAACACTGGCTATTGGTGGGTAAGTGTGGTGGATACACTTTTCGTCATCTGGAGAAAGCCTGATGGCAGAGAAAGAGAGGAAGGTAGCAGACACTCAGAGAGCCATGGAACTGATATACTGTATAGAGAAGCCTTTGGGACGGAAGGAACCCAACTTTGTAAGGACAGCCATTCACAAACTGCCTCTGCAGACAATTCATGACACAGCTTATAGGAATGTATCATTCCCAGCATACGAAGTGTCTGATGGTTTGTGTTGTAGGCTGGTCAGGCCTCTGGGCTGTTTTTCCAGCTGCAGAGCTCTGCAGGTGTCTGTGTGTGAGTCTGCTGTAGCTAGAGCACCTCCTCAGCCATGAGACAGGGGCTGATGTCGGGATCAGTAAAATCAGCTCTACTAGCAAGAGCAAGGCACCCTTTTCCCTATTATTATTTAAAATTATCTATGACTTTTTTCTCCCCTTTGTGCTATAAACTGAAAAAAATTTTTCTAGAAAGTTCTCTGTATGTTTTAGACATTCTTTTCATAACCTACAAACTAATTGTATATTAATATTACCTCCATTCAGTCACGTGCCAAACTCGCGGAAGCCCAATTGCTTTTCGGTAACATGTGCCAATGAACCAATCCACATTGACTGAGCTCTGATTATAAATGAAGCTCAGCAGTAGGGAATGCAGGAGATTCAAAGATGGTGAGGACAAGCTGCTCACTCTCAACAATCTTACCATCTGGATGAGCTCAGGGACCAAAGCACTGAACCAGCCATGTACACCTCAGAGTCAAGGTCAAAGCATCATTGTAGTTTGATTCAGTCCCTTGGCCAGAGGAGCAGAAGTGCCGAATTATAATCATGAACAAGCACTGAAATAGCTTAGCTTTGTCTATAAGAGGATCTCTGGACAGGTGGGTAAATTCATAGCCTTACTCTTCTAGTGTTTCCATCTTCCATGCTTTCTTTTAAATGAATTCCAAAACAATGTGGCTATGTGACAGAAATGGAAGTCACAAGTCTTTGTTTGCTAATGTACTGCTTGTATACAGGTTGCTTTGGATTCTCTTTATGTCTCGGCCCTGGGTGGCCTCTCAGTTCTGACCATGGCAGAGGCTGATACTGCTCTGAAGTTGTAGGAATGTTTAGAAGGAGTCAAAAGGAGGTACACATGCAATGAGTGGGACTTGTCTAGTGGGTTGACTGCTGATATAGTTCAGTGTCTGGTTACTGCTTTGAACATTTAGGTAAAAAATATCAAGCTGACCAGCACAGCGTGCTGCATGAAGAACACAGAGTAGTGAAATACCAACATGCAATTATTATATATTATAACACAGGCCCTACCGGTTCTGTTTCTATGAAGAACCCTAATACATCGTCTAAGGAAATTTCTCAAATGTCCCATCCGAGAAGTGTTCCTAGATAAAATCTAGGACGCCCTCTTAAATTGAAATTGCAAATATACCACAAATAATGTCTTATTAGAAATATGTCTCATGCAATATTTGGGACATACTTATAATACAAAGTTATTTATTTTTTAATCTCAAATTCAAATTTAGCTGTGGGTCTTGAATTTTTATTTGCTAATCTGGCCACCCGACATCTAGGTACTGCTGTTTTTGTAATATCTGCCAAAGCTACATGCCACAGCCATCACTACCTGCAAGGGAGGCTGGGAAATGTAGTGCTGTTAACAAGAACATGGTTACAGTCAAGAACATAGGAGTTCTGGTAATAAGTGAGACGGAGGTGATGGGTAATGGATATCAAGTGGGCAACTCCTGTAACGTCCAGGTGACCCTTTTACCACACGTGAGATGGGTATAAGTCTATATTAATAATATTATTAGCAGCTATCACATATGAGGTTCTTTGTGCCATGATCCATACTAAGATCTTTACATACATTTTCTCATTTAATCTCCTCTACATTATTGCTGCCCCCATTTTGCTGATTAGAGAAGCCTTACCTCATGGCTCAGGCTAGGAGAAATTTAGTCGTTTGAAGTCACACAGCTAGTAAGTTGCTGAGTTAGAGCTAGAATCCACATCGATGTGATTCCAAAGCTGATGCTTTTGATATTTTTTTTCCAACAACAATTCTGCATGCCTACCATGTGCCAAGCACTAGAACAAAGCATGGAGTTATTAGAGTAAACAAGAAGACAGAGTCTTTGCCATCAGGGAGCTTACTTCCCATTATCAAGGCCTTTGGGAGGAGGTCATAAGGGTGGGGCCCTAATTCAATGAAGTAGTATTTTTATAAAGAGAACAAGAGACGCAATAGACCTCCTTCTCTCTGTCTACATGTACAACTTATCTTTTCCTTCTAGGACCTGATACAGGGGGTGCCAGCAGCTCTGGGTGAGGGGTCTGCACCGCAGGTTTCCCACCTATCAAAGGGCAGTGGGTTGGACAGATATTCAGGAGTTGGATAGATAAGCTGCATGAGTAGAGAGAGAAAGGGAGGTCTCTGGTGTCTCTTCCTTTCTTTATAAAAATACTACTTCATTGAATTAGGGCCCCACCCTTATGACCTCCTCCCAAAGGCCATGTGGAGACACGGCAAGAAGGCAACTGTCTACAAACCAGGAAGAGAGCCCTCATTAGAAACCAACCCTCAGAGCACCTTGATCATAGAATTCCAGTTTCCAGAACTGTGAGAAAATAAATGTCTCTTGCCGAAGCCACTCAGCCTATGGTATTTTGTTATGGGAGGCCAGAAGATTAATATACCCCCCTATTAATAGAGAGAAACATAAACAAAATCAGTAAATATAGAATAAATAGGAGGTGAAAAGGATCAGAGGTCATGGGGTACTAAGGTTGATGTCAGCTATTTAGAAAGGAATCTCAACACACTGAGACGTGGCATTTGGGCAGAGACTTGAGGGTTGCAAGGGAATGAGACATGATGTCTGGGCAGGAATGCTCCGGGCACAGGGAGCTCAGAGTCCTCCAGCAGGAGCCTGCACTGTGCCTGGAGAGGGAGAGCATAGGACAGAGTGGTGGGAAATGAGGATGGAGAGTCAGGGCCAGGTCACGTGTGAAAGCCCGGGGTTCTAAGTGTGATGGGAAGCCGCAGGGGAATGACATGCTCCACATTTCATTTCTGCAAGATCAATAACTCTGGCTGCTGTGTAAAAAACTGAATCGTAAGCAGAGGATAGTGGGAGTCGGGAGACCAGTTAGGAGGCCACTTTGGTAGTGCAGATGAGAGAGGATGTAGCTCAGAACAGCCTGATAGACGTGGGGGGGAGGGGTGGAAAGTAGCCAGATTTCAGGATATATTTAGAGAAAGAACCGTCACTAATGATCTGAGCAACTGGAAGGAATGAATTGTCATCTACTTAGATGGATTCATGTTCAGTGATGGAAATCAAGGGCTCTGGGCATTGGTGGGGGACCTTAAAGGGACCCCTCATAAGTGTCACCCCTCTTCTCTGCCTGAGAAATAAAAGAAAGACTAGAGGTAGACACTGAAATATTCCTTTGACTACTGATAGAAAACCACTGGGGATGGGGCTTAGAGTGAGGTAAAGAAAACCCCTAGCCAAACTCCAGAATTAGGCAAACTTACCTCTCAGCCCCAGGCAATGCTGTGTAGGTCGAGCTCCTCAGTGAATCTTAGAGCACGGAAGAGAACATGCGTTCTCTGCTTTCAAGTGAGTATGCCCTGACTTTACTCATCAGAACCCCTGAGGCAGTGGAGTGAATCAAGGGCAGAGTGAGACCTAGAGTTCCATGAACTGAATTCCTTTCACAGAAAGAGAACACCAGGAATGGACATATCACATTTTCTGCTAATAGATGTGTTAAATTTGAGGCCCTTCAGATATGCAGGTGGAGTAAGGAGTTGGATAGATAAGTCTGGTGCTCAGGGGAGTGAGTGGATTGATAATAAAGATTTGGGGTCATCAGTGTACTTTTGTTAATTAAAAGCATGAGTCTGGGTGAAAGAACATACAAAGAAGAGGCCTGGGCACTCTGAGACTTACAGGCTAGACAGATGCTTAGGGAAGAATCTAGCAAAGGAGAAGACATAGCCAGTGGGATAGGAGGACAGCCAAGAACTCAGCGAAGAAACTTTCAAGAAACAGAAAAAAATTCACTGTGTTGAATCCTGCTGAGAGGTGCAACTCTGGTCGTTGGATCTGCAAGAGGGGGTTGTTGCATAATAAAGAATTTGTCTGGTCATTATACCTGTTCCTTGGAGGGAGATTCTAAATTTTTGGAATTTCCCAAGCAGTAGGAGTGCCTTTGCTAGTCATGGTGGGCCCTAATAGTTTTTGCTAATTAAATGACTCCAAATTACTAACAAGAGGAAGGGGGCCAGCATGGTGGCTCGTGCCTATAATTCCAGCGCTCTGGGAGGCCGATGTGGGTGGATTGCTTTGAGTTCAGGAGTTGGAGACCAGCCTGGCAAATGTGGCAAAACCCTGTCTCTACTAAAAATACAAGAATTATCCAGGCATCATGGCACACACCTATAATCCCAACTACTCAGAAGGCTGAGGCTGGATAATCACTTGAGCCTAGGAGGCGGAGGTTGTAGTGGGTTGAGATTGCACCTACTGCACTCCAGCCTGGGTGACAGAGTGAAACCCTGTTTCAAAAAGAAGAAAAAGAGGGGGGATGGGGCTGATCATGCCAGGAAAACCAGCCATGTGATTAGCAGGTTTGGGCTTTGAGCCACATGGTATAAGGCTGATCTCCAGATAATTGGAATGTGAAGAGGGGCTTAAGTTGAGACTGATTTCAGTCATGTAACCAATGATTCAATCCATCATGCCTCTGTAATGAAACCTCAATAAAAACTCTGGCTACTGAAGTGTGGTGGAGCTTCCTGGTTGGTAAACACATCTATGTGCTGGGAGAGTGGGGCACCCTGATTCCATGGGGATGGAAGCTTGTGTTCAGGATCCTCCTGTATCTCACCCTATGTGTCTCCTCATTTGACTAGCCCTGATTTGTATCCTTGATAACAAAACATATAACACTTCGTGGAAATCTCTTGAGTTGTTCTAGTGAATTATCTAGAGGATCACGGGAATCTCTGAGGGTCACGGGAATCTCTGAATTTGTAACCAGTTTGCCAGAAGTGTAGATGGCCTGGAGATCCCTAAACCTGTGCCTAGTGTTTGAAGAGAGGGCAGTCTTATGAAGGACTGAGCCCTTAACTTGTGGGGCATCAGTGCCAGCTCTGGGTGGTCCGTGTCAGGATGCATTGTAAGGCCTTCCAGTATTTTAGGGGCCTACCAGTAGCATTGATGCGTGTGATTTCAGTGGTGTGGTAGGAATGGAAGCTTCATTACAGTTGCTTTAGAAGAGAATATGATGAAGTAAGTAGAGCCACAAGTATAGACAACTGCTTTGGAAGTTTCTCTGGAAAGGAGAACAGAAAAATGCGATGATAGAATGACACCAAACTGCCCTCTAACGATTATTGATATATAAGGGTGTAAGGCTCTAGAGAGGCATTTGTAAAAGTTATTTTGAAAGAGCTGGTATGTATTATGTGGTATGGTTTGAATATGGTCCCTCCAAAATTCAGCTATTGCCAATGTATTAAGTGGTGGAGACTTTAAGAGGTGATTAGGCCATGAGGATTCTTCCCTTGTAAATGGGATTAAGGTCCTTATAAAAGAGGCTTCACACAGCATTCAGTCTCTTGCTCATCTGACTTCTGCCACATGAGGACGAAGCATTTGTCCTCTCCAGAGGAGGCAGCTCTCACGAGACAACCGAACCTTCTAGCACCCGTATCTTGAACTTTTCATCTTCCAGAACTATGGGAAGTGAATTTCTGCTCTTTATCAATTACGCAGTCTGTGGTATTCTGTTATAGCTGCACAAAATGCACTAAGATGTGGACAGGACTAACAAGTTGTATGGAAAGAGTATCCTGCAGTAGGCAGGTAAATAATGTTGAAATATTTGAATGGCACAGTTGATCTGAGGACAAAGAAAAGTGAGGAACGTGGCAGGGAACGCAAAGGGAAGAAACTGAGCCGAAGGCGGAGGGTGCCTAGAGAGGTGGGGGCCTGGATGACTAGCGAGTGGGGCCACCTCTGCCCTGATGGATTTCAAGTGTCACAAAGTCCCCAGCAGGAGAATCATTTGACAAATGAATTGATGGGGCTTCTCAGCATTGACTGCCTGTACAGTGACCGAGAGCAGGCAATGTGTACTCTGTGAACTGTGAATTTATGCCTTATTTTATTTTTTGAGACGGAGTCTCACTCTGTCACTCAGGCTGGAGTACAATGGCATAATCACAACTCACTGCAACCTCTGCCTCCTGGGTTCAAGCAATTCTCCTGCCTCAGCCTCCTGAGTAGCTGAGACTACAGGCATGTGCCACCATGCCCCGGTAATTTTTGTATTTTTCATAGAGACGAGGTTTCGCCACGTTGGCCAGGCTGGTCTTGAACTCCTGACCTCAGGGTGATCTGCCTGCCTTGGCCTCCCAAAGTGCTGGGACTACAGGCATGAGACACCACACCCAGCCTGAGTTTATGCCTTTTTACTTAGTATTCCCAGCACAGTATTTGGCATAAAGTTCATGTTCAATAAGTGTTTGCTGAATGAATGAAGCTTTCCTGAGGATACCCACTTTGTCTAGCTTGAACCCCAAATTCTTCCAGATTGTGCCTTCAGATCGCCTAAATATCAACTGGGCAGGGAAAGTGCTGGTGAGCCAGAACTGGATAGACACATGCTGGAGACTTTTGAAAAGGAACTCCTGAATGTAGATGGCCCTTCTTGTCCTTATCAACATAAGATTCTTTGGCTCCGTGACCTCTAGAGAGGCCAAGAGAATAATAATGATGACAATAATTAGAATATCAATAATTAACACATAATTCTCACAGTGTCCTAGGCACTGAGGTAAACAATTGGCATCCTTGATTCATTTAATAATACCTATGAGGTGGGTGCCATTACTATCTCCATTTAACAGATGAGGAAACTGAGGTATAGAAAGAACAAGTGACTTGTTCAAGGTTGTCCATGTGTGTGTATGATAGTCTTGACATGTAGCTTGTCTTAGCCACTAAGTCAGTGGTTTCCCAGACTTGCCTGCAATGTGGAATCACTTGGGGTGCTCTGAAACCTCTCCCTACCCAGGTTCTACCCAGGATCAATTAATCAGAATGGCCAGGGTGGGAGCGAGCATCGGTATTGTTTAAAGATTTCCAGCTGATTCCAATGGGCAGCAAAATTTTGGAACCGCTGATGGAGCTATGTTGCCTCTCAAAGGAAGGTGAAAGAGGCCAGTTGCTGAGCTGGGGTGCACAGGGGTGACTGCTCATCCTTTCCTGCCCTCAGGCACCAGGGCAGAGTGTCTCAGTTGGGAGCCATGTGAACGGAGAGAATGAGATTCTTTACTCATGACTTTTAATTACAAGTTCTCATTCCTACCCCACAGACTCAGGTGAGAGGGCAAGCTGAATTATTACAGAGAAAAAGGATTAAGTGGCTGTAAGATTTATTATTATTTTTGTCACCATTCTATAATTTAGATCAGCCAGAACAGTTGTGTTCATTTTAATAAGCTAAGGAGTACCATGGGAGAGCCACCTCCAGTGATTCGTGATGATGTATTACATTCAATGTTAACTGCCTAGGTCCCCCCAAAAAAGGCACCGTCCTCACTTTCCTAGTCATCACCCCAACAGGGAAATTCCTCAGCCTTAAGCTGAATATTCCTGCTCAGTATTTAGCCTATAAACTCAAAAGCCTGGTAATTTACAGAGAGTCTAGCAGGAGAGATCATAAACGACTCTCCCTCTCCATCGTGCATGTGCGTGGAGGAATTTGAAGAATAGAGCCTGTCTTGATTTTGTGGTGTAGCAAGGCCAGGCCATCGATTACAGCCAATAACACAAAGCAGACAGCCCAAGGGTTGTGGAAGGCACAAAGCAGTTGGCACCATCTGCAATATTTCAGGGCACGAGTACAGAAGGACTTTGGAGTGAGGGTGAGAGGTTGCCTTCTAGATGATGGGGTGCATAGAAAAAATGCATTGTTTGCAAAAAGCACATGACAGCCATGCTCAGCGGCAGGGCAGGGAATGAAGGCATGACACAGCCTGTCACAGAACAGGGTGGCCTTTTCCTCTCCTGGCACCTGTGTCTGCCTTCTTTTATAGTAGGGGGAGGGTGCTGTTATGTTTCTGGAACCTTCTCTAGCAAAGTTAAGAATGGAAGCAGGGGCAAGGGAAAGGGTGGAGTGTATGGGGCATATATGTGGAGGGAAGACTTACCTTTTAGGATGAAGGTGGGGGACTTTATTAGCATCTGCATTTGTTTCTTATTGCTGCCTAAAGAATTATCACACATTTAGCAACTGACAACACCTGTGTATGAACTCACTGTTCTGAGGTCAAAAGGTTGGGGGCAGCGTGTCTGGGTTCTCTACTCAGAATTTTGTAAGGCTGCAGTTGAGGTGTTGACCAGATACTGGTCTTGTTAGGAGGCATGACTGAAAAATAATCTACTTGCTAAGCTCATTTGTGTTGTTGGCAGAATTCAGTTCCTTATAGTTGTAGGACTGGGGTGAAATTTCCTGGTTGGCCATCAGCCAGTGGCCACCTGCATTCCTTGCTTGTAACCTCCTCATCTTCAATGGCAGAAATGAGTAATGTACCTCACAATTCAATCTCTCTTGCTGAGAATAGGGCTGGATCTTAAGAGTTCACTTAATTAAGTCAGGTACACTGACAGTGATCTCCCTTTCTTGAGGTCAACTGATTTGGAACCTTGGTTACATTGACAAAATCCCATCGCAGCAGCACTCAGATTCATGTTTGGTTAAATAACTGGGAGAAAGGGGGTGTACAGCAGGGGACAGGGCAATCTTGGGCACCATCTTAAAATTCTAACCTCATCTCTACTAGAAATACAAAACTTAGCTGGGTGTCATGGCGGGTGCTTGTAAGCCCAGCTACTCCGGAGGCTGAGGCAGGAGAATCGTTTGAACCTGGGAGGCAGAGGTTGCGGTGAGCTGAGATCATGCCATTGCACTCCAGCCTAGGCGACAAGAGCGAAACTCCGTCTCAAAAAAAAAAATCTCTACCTACAGCAGCATCTTAAGCAACATTCCTTAAAACATACAAGTGGGTATGAGCAGGGTATGTGCCCAATTTCTGGGCATATCCACAGCCCTAATTGTTCACTACAATGCTTGGTCTGTGAGGTTAGCCTTAGAATGGTAATAAACGCTTCACACAGTGAATATTCGTTTTATCAATGGCTAATGGAAATGGTAACATCAACTCATCAAGGAGACCTAAGGCTGAACTTTCCACCGATTTGCTGCAGCCTCAGTGAGAAAGGAGAGCTGGTGCTGTTGGAGGAGGAGCATCTTGATGAAAGTAGCTTTATTATACTGTCCACTTAGATGCTGCACATCACATGTTAAAACAATGAGCAAAATATACCTGTTAGAGGACATTTTAAAAATACATCTTTGTAAAGGGAAATAATTACTAATTCTTTCTCTGATGAGGTAAAGACAGAGCCGACTAAGAGATGCAGAGTGTAGACCCTGCTGAGGAATGCGGCTCAGGTGATATGAAAGGCCACAGCATAGAGTTTTGTGGGAAAGAAGCATAAAAACAAATCAAGGGTGGCTGAGATGCCTAGAGAGGAGGAGGTGAGAGGTGAAGAGGCTCCAAGGACGTAACCCTGCCAATGCATATGGGATTTCTGAGCAGAGTGAAGATTATTGGTACGAACATTTATTTATCTTTGAGTCACTCACATACTAAGTGCCAGTCATTTGATTGGATGCTGGAATACAAGCATGTCTCCTTTGCTCCAAGAGCTCAGTGGGAGAGGCCAGGACCAGAGTGGAAAGTTGTAACATCCAGGGCTGAGTGCAGGGAGGGCAATGCACTGGAGAGGTGACATAGCCTGGAGTGTGCACCTAACTCCACCAAGTTGGGTGTGTCAGAAAAGCCTGAGCCCAGTGTCACAAGGGGACCAGAACAATTTGATACTTGTCCCCCTTCAAGTATGTGCATCTCCTAGATAAGCAGAATGCTTGGCCTAGTGCCGGACTTCTAGGGAGCACCCAGGAAATTATCATCATCATCATCATCATCATCTCATACCGTGGCCCCTTCTCTCTCTTCCACATACCTGCTTAGAATTTTGGGTTTGGAAGGGGCTGTAGGGATGATGAAGTCAGACCTGCTTATTTTCGAGGGTGAAAGTTAAGTGCTGCTGCGAGGTGGACGGCCCAACCAAAGGCACACAGTTTGTTGTCTTTGGTGCAGTTAGCACTCCTGTTTCCCAACCAGAGTGCTTTTTCAGTGGCTCTCAAATTTGAGCATGCATCAGAAGCACCTGGAGAGCTTGAGAAACCAGAGATTGTGGGGCCCTCCCCCGAGAGATTCTGATTGTTCATTTGGTCTGGGTGGGGCCTGAGAATCTGCATTTCTTTTCTCCTTTTTCTTTTTTTGAGATGGGGTCTTGCTCTGTTGTCCGGGTCGGAGTGCAGTGGTGCAATCATGGCCCACTGCAACCTTAAACTCTTGGGCTCAAGCAATCATCCTGACTCAGCTTCCCGAGTAGCTGGGACTACTAGGGTGCACTGCCATGCCTGACTAATTAATTTTTTTTTAAAATAGTGACTGGGTCTCATTATGTTGCCCAGGCTGGTCTTGAACTCCTAGTCTCAAGCAATCTTCCCTCCTATGGCTCCCAAAGTCCTGGGACTACAGGCATGAGCCACCATGGCCTGGCTGAGAATCTGGTCCAGGTGATGCTGATGCTGCAGGTGCTTTGAAAGCAACTGCTCTTTATTATGCTCTTGTTCACCTCTGTACAAGGTGCTCGCAAAGGGTTAATAAAACATCAAATGGTTGGTAATTTTACAATGGACATTGACAAACGTGGCCTTGAAGGAAACTCGCTAGAGTGAGGAATGGCTCCTCAGAGGAAAGGGCCAGAAGGTTTTCACCAGGGTGGTGAGCGGCGAGGATTTCAGGAAGGTTGGGGTTAAGGAGGAAGCCATTTGCCTGCCTTCACCCTCTTGTATCCTCATGTTGGTGACAGAACAAAAGATAAAGCAGTCAGCATTACCCGAAGTGACTTGGAGGTGATTAATACTCAGAGCTCCTGGAGCAGAAAGGTGGGCATGCAAGTTGCAATTAAGATGATAAAGAATGCTGCTTAGCAGCGAGCTGGGGTGTGAGGCTGGCAAGTAGGAGAGCTACTGCCTGTCTCTTGCTCTGCAGAGACCGCTTCTGAGATACAGGGGTGGGGCTTATGATGCTGCCAGGCTCATCAGAAGACAGAATAAAGATAATTAGAAAGGTTATTTTCAAGACATGGGAGTTTTTCTGTCTCCCTCCCTGGAAGGAAGGACGGAGATTCCAGCAGTTACTGATAACCATGTTGATGAGGATTTCAATGGGTGGTGGGTGGAAAAAATGATCATGATTTGGTTTAAATTCAGACTGTGTCTAGCCTAGCTAGTTATTGATGGCAGGAAGTAAATGACCCAAAGGAGGGCCTCAGTGTGATTCATAAGTCTTCTGTGCAATTTGAAGGCAGCACAGGTTACATACACAGGGCCAGCCGTACCATATGGGAGAAAATCATTTCCAGTGCCATTTTGCATCCTATTTCTGTGCTCCTGCTATTCTGAACACTCCGACCTCTCTTCAGGGCTAGCCTCAGCTAAGCTCCAAGGCACCATACAAATTCTCATTTCCCAAGCAAACTACTGTAGGATGCATTAACTAAATTCACACCAAATCACCAAATGGTGACTTAATGCCTCTATTTAGGTCACTGTCTAACTCCAATAAATAGCCCTATAAAGGTGGAAGGGAGGCAAAGAGGGGCAGAAGTTAGCAGCAGACGTGTGTATCCACCTGCCCACTCAACATTTCTTCTTGAATGTCTGATTCGCATCTCACTTGACATGGCCAAACCTGAACCTTACCTTTGCTGCCCCCCTTGCCCCAATGTGCTCCTCTTATTCTTCTCCACTGCACGAAATGGTGCTGCATTTCATCTTTGAATCCTCTCAGCTAAATCCATCAGCAGATCTTTTTAGATTTACCTTCAAAATACACCTTGAATTCAACCTCCTTTCACCTCCATGCTCCCACCTTAATTTAAACCTAAGCCACCCGCCTCTCTCGCTTCAAATATGGCAGCCTCAACACCCTGTGTCCACACTGTCTCATTACAGGTAATTGTGCACAGAGCAGCTGGAATCATCTTTAAAACAAAAACAAGCAAAAGGAGATCAGACTATGTTGCCTCTTCCAACCTCATCTTCCCGATGGCTTCCCCTAAGAATCAGCCTAAAATCCCCCATTCTTACTGTGCCTGTCTGGCCCTACCTAACCTGGCCCCGCCCAGCACCTCCATTTCATCTTCCTCTCCCTCTGACTCCCCCACCCTGCCCTGGCCACATTCTTGCTCTCTTTGAACACCCCTCTTTCATTCCTATCCCAGAGACTTGGCATTTGTTTTCCCCTCTGATTGGAATTCTCCTTCTTTGTACAGCCTATGCCTCACTTCCTTGGGCCTCTGCTCAGATGTCACTTCCCCGAGGAGGACATCCCTGGCCACCCTACTCACCACTACCACACTGAACTCCCAACTCCTTCACTCTGCTTAATTTTTTTTTTATTGAGTTGTGTACTCTGGCTTGTCTATATATTTCTTGTCTATCTATCCCTGAGAACATAAGCTCTTTGAGGGCAGGAACTTTGTCATGTTCATGACTACTTCACAGTGAGAATAGTGCCTGGCCTATGGTGGGTACCCAGAAGTATTTTTTGGAGAAGGGAGTTCTGGGTATTCAGTGCCTCCTGGGTACTAGGAGTTGTGTGTGCACTGGCTCATTTTTGCCAGCCACAACCCCTGAAGTGGGGACCGTTGTCATTCTTTTACACATGAAGAAACGGGAACTCAGAGAGCCTATGTAACATTTCCAGGATGACACAGTTGGGAAATGGTGGCACTGGAATCTAACTTTTGGGCCTTCTGAGGTCCCCTGGCAGATTAATGAATCTGATAGGTTAGGGCTGACATGGTTTGACTCTTACCTGGTGGTAAGCCAGGTAGGAGGTGACTGGATAGTGAGTGAGTTCTCATGAGAGCTGATGCTTTCAAAGTGTGGCACTTCCTCATTCTTGCTCACACTCTCTCCCACCCCCTTGTGAAGAAAGTACTTGCTTCTCCTTTGCCTTCTGCCATGACTAAGTTTCCTGAGGCCTCCACAGCCATGTGGAGCTGTGAGTCAATTAAACCTCCTTTCTTTGCAAATTACCCAGTTTCAGGTAGTACCTTTATAGCAGTGTGAGAAGACTAATACAGGACAAATGAGTCCTCCAAGCACATTTTTAATGATGATATTAACAAGAACCAGTACTTACCAAGTGCCTATACTGTGCTGAGGACTGTTTTATTTTCTTCTTAACCTTCTTAGTAATCCTTTGAATCTTTATTTTGTAACAAGAGAAAACAGGAAGCATAGAAAAGTTTAGGAACTTTCCCAAGGTCATTTGGCGGTAAGTAGTGGAGGCAGGATTTGAACCCAGGTGGCTGGACTCCAGAGCTTTCCCACGCAGGCTGACAGACTCTGTCCTTGGTCTGTGCATATAAACCATTCCCCATCCCTGATCCCTCTGTCGTTCTTACCACAAGGGCTGTGCCTCTGTCCATCTTTTTCTTTTTGTACCTGAAACATCCAGAAGAGTGTCTGGCCCTGAGTGGAAAATTACTTATGTTGAATAAATGAAGGAAGCAGTGAAAGTTTCAAGAGGGAATTTTTATATCATCTAATTAAAATTTCCCCTTTGAGCCAGTAAGTCGTTAACAAATGTTACCAGCACAAATGTCTAATGTGAAAAAGAGTTGGCCTGTAAGTTTTTAACTGTATAGAAGCATGAAACAGATGCTTATATTTATACAAGGGAAAATATATTGCATCTAGAACTCTGTAATATTCTTTCTGATACATTTTAGAATCTGGAAAGGATAGAGCATTAATGAGGGCCAGTGGAGCAGATGCAGGGATGAAACACACCAAGGAAAGTGCTATGAATATTCATACGTAACACACATGTAAATGTTTGTGTGTGTACACAAATGTCAATGTCCATGTACAGTGTTTGTACATAAGTATGTGTATTATTCAGGGTCTAGTCAGGAAACAACATCCATGCTAGTTACTTTAACAGAGAGAATTTACTATAGGCAATTGATTAAACTGCTGTTGAAAGACAGGAAAAGCAAAAGTGTTAATGAATGAACACAGAGATACTCACTGAAGGAAGCCACGGAAAATTCTAGGACTGGGAGAATGAAGGGAAGCGTTTGGGTTTATTGGAAACTAAAAGCTTGGATGGAGGCTTCACATGAATGATAGATCTCCAGGGAGAGGACCCTGTCTAATTGCTGCTGGCACCCCCAGAGCTTGGAGGAGGAGCCCCTGGAGCTGGGACTCGGAGAAGGCGCTGCTACACATGTGTCTCCCAGGACAGTGCCGTGAACCAGGCTCCAGGACAGTGAAAAGCAGCCGGAAATCAGAGCCACCTGTCACTGGAACCTACGTGCAGGTGCCAGGATTGAGGGCTGTTCCTTGGGTGCTGCTGAGGAGAATGGCAGCTAGTCCCTTGCTGTGCTACCACCTTCTAGTCCCCTTCCTGGGCCTGCTACTCGTTGCTTGAGAGGGAAACAGAGAGGCAGCTGGCAAAGGAAAGAGGGAGTTTGCCAAGTTCTGGCCCCAGGATCACTAAACAGATTGAGGGAGGAGAATTTGGAACTGAGAGATAACATTTAGTAACAGACAGGCGAAGGTCCTTTTCCCATGCTGATTATCCTCACATAGCCTTTACGGCAGAGAGAACGTTTATTTAGACCTAAATCGTGCCCCAAGCCGTTCGTCACCCATCTCACTGAAAGCTTCCATGTCAAATAATAACTTTTCCTACTCCAGTCCTCACAAAGGTGTGGCTATCTATTCTCTGTTTTCAACAACATAACAACTCTTAAATAACAGCAAAACAGCTAACATTTATTGTTGATTTACTGTGTGCTAGGTACATAATATTTATACACATTATCTCATATAATCCTCATTATAACCCTGTCAGATAGGTATTATATTTATGTCCAGCTTACAGATGAGAAACTGTAAGTCGGAGAAACACTTTAAAATTAAGCAGTTGATCCAATTTTACAAGTTTACACGTGGCCAAGGCCCAGGACACATGTTCTTATCTTTTCCACGTTACTGCCTCTAGCCAGCTACTGAAGAGCTCTGACCTCAGCTGACTTGGGCACGAGGATAGAGTTGTGGCTAGAATACGTGCTTTAGAGCCAGATAAAGCTGGTTTTAAGTCTGAGCTACTGTTCTTGCTTGCTAAATGGCATTGGAGAAATTGATTAAACTTACTAAGCCCCCACTCCCTTATCATGAACAAGAGAATAAAGATTGTGTCTGCCATAGAGATTATTTTTAAGAATTAAATGAGGTAATTCTTATAAACCACATAGTGCAATTCATTACACATAACAAATGTTAATAACAGGTGGTTACTTATAATGGGTAATTATCCATTATTTTGCAATGTAAAATTGAGAAATTCTTTGTACTTCAGTTGTATTACCTGAGAAAGGTGGTAGCTTGTGGCCCACCTCTAAGGAGACTTCTAGACAATTTTTGGTGGGGATCATTCAGCAGCTCCAGTCTAACAGGATCCCCTGTGTGTAAAGGAGCTGGAGGCAGAAGCCACCTCCAAGGGAAAGAGAGAAGCAGTGTGGCGGCAGCAGGTGTAGGGTGGGCACCTGTGGCAGGTCAGGTCTGCAAGATGCAGAGTGGCAAGAGCTAGCCAGCGCACAGCAGATGGCTGTCCTGTGCTTTCTCACAGGGAAGAAGTTTCACAGAACTCCCCTCCACCATTCTGCAGTGGTAGACTGAATGCTGAAGTCCGAATTCATAGAATCTGTGATGTGTTACCTTAGCTGGTAAATGGGGCTTTGAAGATATGATTAAGTCAAAGATCTTGAGATAAGGTGGTGATTCTGGATTAGCTGGGTGAGTTCAATGTCATTACAGGCTACTTATAAGATGAGGCAGGAGACTGGAGGAAGAGAAGGGAATGTGATGATGGAATCATAAATTGGAGTGATGAGGTCACAGGCAAGGCCAGCAACACAGGCAGCCTCTAGAAGAGGCAAAGGAATGGATACTCCCTGGAATCCTCAGAAGGAATTAGCCCTGTGAATTCTCTTTTTTTTTTTGAGACAGAGTCTTGCTCTGTTGCCAGGCTGGAGTTCAGTGGTAACTATCTCAGCTCACTGCAACCTCTGCCTCCTGGGTTCAAGTGATTCTCCTGCCTCAGCCTCCCAAGTAGCTGGGACTATAGGTGCACACCACCACCCTTAGCTAAATTTTGTATTTTTGGTAAAGACAGAGTTTCACTATTTTGGCCAGGATGGTCTCAATTTCTTGACCTTGTGATCCGCCTGCCTCAGCCTCCCAAAGTACTGGGATTGCAGGTGTAAGCCATGGTGCCTGACCAGTTCTTTTTTATTTGATGGTATCTCCCTGTATTTCCCAGGCTGGCCTCCAATTTCTGAGCTCAAGGGGTCCTCCTATGTCAGCCTCCCATGTAGCTGGCACTATAGGCATGAATCACTGCCCCTGGCTCTCAACACTTTTATTTTAGCTCCATAAGACTCATTTTGGACTTCTAAGCTCTGGAACTGTGGAAGAATAAATTAGTGTTGTTTCAAGCCACTAAGCTAGTGGCAATTTATTACAGTAGCAATAAGAAACTGATACACTGCCCAACTGACTTAGTAACTCTCTCTTTGCTACTTTCTGTCTCTGTGGTTTGTTCATACCTATATTATAGCACACATCATATCCAGTTGGTTTATTTGCCTATTTCCCCTACTAGATAGACAGTGAAGAGGAGGGGCCAAAGAGCCTCAGAGCCTATCAGAGGACTTAGTTCATAACAGGCTGAATAAATGTGGGTGAACTGAATTAATGTATAGATGGACAAGAGTATCCCAAATTGCCTTATATCTGTGACTGTCTTAACAGAGGCCTTCTTAAACTACCTGCTTTTGTTTAAAAGAATTAAAGATGGTTTAAAAAAAGAAAAGCGTACTCTAAATTTTTAGTCATGGAAGGGATCCCTGATTCCTTTGGTGTCTATCTCTCTGACTCTGGTTAATGTTAAGATCAAAGCAATAATCTTCCACTGATGAGCTAAGACTACGGAGGGCAGGAAGGAGAGGGAAAATACACAAAGCTATTTAGAAGAGGAAGGTTCAGTACAAATATAATTGAAGCAAGACGTGATCAGAATATGCAGCAACTGTTATTTTAAGGAAAATGAATTCATGAGATTCAAACTTCAGCATGATGGAGAAAAAAGCGATGTTTTTTACATTTTCCACAAGATGTTCAGCAAGATGAATCTGTCAAGAAAAGGGGAAAAAGGTCACACAGAAGCCAGTGGAAAGTTGTGGATGGAATTCATTCTGTCACATGGCGTCATCTCAATTAAAATACAACTGGGAGATTGTCAATTAGGCTCACATCTTTTCAGAATCTTCTATATAGAACATTGACAGGGGTTGTTTATTTGATACGAGAACATCTCAAGTCTTCCCATTAGGTTTGCAGTCTGAGATAATTAATGTGTGAAATGGTCTATTGACTTTATTTTGACAGGAGCTGTCTCAGATATGTGGGAATTGGATAGTAAACAAAGCACTGAGTTCCCCTGGGATGTCCAGGGTTTGTGTTATTTTCTTGGATGGTGTCAGATCTGGGGTGCTGTCCATGCTACACTGGGGAACAATCACTTGGAGACCAGAGTCCTGTGGGAGGACTCACCAGGATGAGGTCTTAGTAATGGATGATGGGCAGGTGGGAGGAGCATGGTACCGGGAGTGGGACCCAGAAAAATTATGTTCAGGAGGAAGTGGTGGGTATGGTGGTGAGCTAATAAATCAGCTAATAAATCTGTGGTGAGCTAATAAATTAGGTTGGTGCAAAAGTAAGTGTGGTTTTTGACATTGCTTTTTAATGGCAAAAACTGCAATTACTTTTGCATCAACCCATGTGAAGGGGTTGCCAATTTCTATGGTGTGAATACTTCTGTTGTGGCTGATTTCAGCTGATGAGCAAAATTCTTAAAAATTAACAACCAGCTCTTGTTAGCCAGCACAAACCAGTTTCAGCATGCCATGGGATGAGTGTATGGTTTTTTAATTGAGATAAAATATGTATATATAAGTTATCATCTGTATTAGTCTGTTCTTGCAGTACTCTAAAGAAATACCTGAGACTAGGTAAGTTATAAAGAAAAGAGGTTTAAGTGGCTCACAGTTCCACAGACTGCACAGGAAGCATGGTTGAGGAGGCCTCAGGAACCAGACAATCATGGTGGAAGGCAAAGGGAAGCAGCCAACTTGGCTGGACCAGGAGGAAGAGAGAAAGGAGGGAGGTGCTACACACTTCTGAACAACTAGACCTTGTGACAACGCTGGCACTAGGGGATGGTGCTAAACCATTAGAAACCACCCCCATGATCCAATCACCTCCCACTGGGCCCCACCTCCAACACTGGGAATTACAATTGAGTATGAGATTTGGGTGGGAAAACAGATCCAAACCATGTCACCACCTTTACCATTTTTAAGTGTACAATTCAACAGTAATAAATACATTTATATTTTTCCCCCCTTCAGCTCTCCCCTTTCTCTTCTCCTTTCTGGCCTCTGGTAACCACCAATCTACTCTTTTGTTTTCATGAGAGTCACATTTTTAGCTCCCAGTATGAATGAGAATATGAAATATTTGTCTTTCTGTGCTTAGCTTATTTCACTTAGTAGAATGGCTTCCAGTTTCACCTATCTTTCTGTAAATGACAGAATTTGTCCTTTCATGGCTCAATACTATTTCATTGTGTGTATATGTACCATTTATCCATTCATCTATTCATGGCACTTAGGTTGATTCTATTGTTTTGCTATGTTTTTTTGAGACAGAGTCTTCCTCTGTCACCCAGGCTGAAGTGCAGTGGTGTAATTTCTGCTCATTGCAACCTCCGCCTCCCAGGCTTAAGCGATTCTCCAGCCTCAGCCTGCTGAGTTGCTGGAATTACAGTCACCACCACTACACGCGGCTAACTTTTGTATTTTTAGTAGAGATGGGGTTTCACCCTGTTGGCTAGGCTGGTTTCTAACTGACCTCAAGCGATCTGCCCACCTTGGCCTCCCAAAGTGCTGAGATTATAGGCGTGAGTCACCACGCCCAGATGGATTCCATATTTTGACTGTTGTAAATAGTAGTACAATAAACATGGGAGGGTAGATATGTCTTTGATATATTGATTTCTTTTCTTTTGGGCAACTATCTCAGTAGTGGGGTTGCTGGATCAAATGGTAGTTCTAATTTTAGCTTTTTGAGGAATGTCCATACCATTCTCCATAGTGGCTGTACTAATTTACATTCCTATCAGCAGTGTATGAGAGTTCCCCTTTCTTCACATTGTTGCCAGCAGCTGCTATTGCCTGTATTTTTGATACAAGCCATTTTAACTGGGATGAGATGATACTGCAAACTGGTTTTGATTTGCATTTCTCCATGATTAGTGATGTTGAACATTTTTTCATAGACCTCTTGGCCATTTGTATGTCACTGCTGAGAAATGTCTGTTCATACCTTTTGCCCATTTTTTAATTAGATTTTGTTGTTGTTGCTGCTTTTAAGTTGTTTGAGCTCCTTACTTATTCTGGTTATTAATCACTTGTCAGATGGATGGTTTTCCAGTATTTTCTTCCTTTCTATGGGTTGTCCCTTAAGTGTGTTATTTCATTTGCAGAAGAAATCTTTTAGTTTGATATGATCCGAGGTCTATATTTTTGCTTTGGTTGCCTGTGCTTTCGAGGTCTGATAAAAAAAAAAAAAAAAAATCTTTGCCCTGACCAATGTCCTGGAGCATTTCCCCAATGTTTTCTTCTACTAGTTTCATGTCTTAGATTCAAGTCTTTAATTCATTTTGATCTGATTTTTGTGTGTGTGGTGAGAGATTTGGGGTCTACTTTCATTCTTGTGGATATAGTTCTCTAGTTTTTCTACCACTGTTTCTTGAAAAGGCTGTCTTTGCCGCATTGTATGTTCTTGTATCTTTGTCAAAGACAAGTTGGTTGTAAATGCATGGATTTAAATCAGAGGTCTCTATTCTGTTCCATTGGTCTATGTGTCTGTTTTTAATGCCAGTACCATACTGTTTTGGTTACTATATTTTGAAGTCAGGTAAGTGTGATACCTCCAGCTTTGTTCTTTTTGCTCAGGATTGCTTTGGCTATTTGAGTTTTTTTTTGTGGTTCCATATACATTTTAGATTTTTTTTCTATTTCTGTGAAGAATGTCATTGGTATTCTGATAAGGATTGCATTGAATCTGTAAAGTGCTTTGGGTAATATTAATGGCTGCATCCAGACCTATACTGGGTCCTTATGTCCAGGAAAGAGCAGGGAATGGAAAGGCTTTTGAACTGGAACATCTTACTCCAAAGGGACGTTTGCAAGCTTCAAGCTTGGCGTGCTTTAATTATTCTCTGCTGGAGAGACACAGGCTTAGCTCAGTGGAAGGCGGTCTCAGGTAGGAGGGGAGGGGCAGGGTGCTTTCTGCAGCACTCAGCCCCCGCCCTCTGGGCTGCCACCCAACAGAGGTTGCCAGACCCACTCCCTAGTGGATCTGAGGTTCTGGATGGGACAGAAGGCTCACTGCAAAGTTCAACCAGCTGCATTCCTCTAGACTGCACTGAAATTTTACCTAAATGTTTTACTTGTTCTTCTGTGATGAGATTGAATGTAAAAAATGGAGGATAAATACACTTAAATTAATTTAGTTAAAAAAAAAATTTTAAGATTTCATTTTAAATTCATTAAGTGAAAAAATACATACTTAAATGCCCTATTTACATGAATGCAGACAAATGAAAGAGAAATAATATTTCAGTTTTACATTAAAACTGAATATCCCCATTCAGAGAAAAATTTTGCAACAAATGAAGCCATTTAGCATGGAACTAATCATCCTTTTTCAATCCTAGAGAAATGTACCAAGTGCTTACAAAGAGATACAGCTTTAAAACAGCCTGCTTCAGAATGCAATCATCTTAGGTATTGTCTTGCAGACTGATTAACAGAGAGGAACGTGGTGGTGGTGAATCTGTTCTGCCTCTGGACATAACCTCCACCACTCTTTGCTCTATTCTTCTTCTTTCTCTTAAAATTATAGGCTTTGAAATATCAGATTTTGAATAGCTTCCTTCATTAGCATAGAGTTCTTATAACTTTATAAAAACTCGTTATTGCTTAAAAAAAGTCACATTCATGGTAAAATAATTGCAAAACATACAAAATAAAAAATCCCTCCCCGCCAAAATAATAAAAAGTAAAATCTTGCAGCTAGAATTAGTGTGAAAAATTGGGGTACATAACCTTCTAATCTTGCTTTTTTTTTGTTTTGAGATGGAGTTTCACTCTTATTGCCCAGTCTGGAGTGCAATGGCACGAACTCTGCTCACTGCAGCCTCTGCCTCCTGGATTCAAGCAATTCTCTTGCCTCAGTAGCTGGGATTACAGGTGCCTGCCACCACAGCTGGCTAATTTTTTTTTTTTTTTGTATTTTTAGTAGGATTTTACCATGTTGGTCAGGCTAGTCTTGAACTCCTGACCTCAGGTAATCCACCCACCTGAGCTTCCCAAAGTGCTGGGATTACAAGCTTGAACCACTGCACCCAGCCTCAAACTTTCTTCTATACTTAAAAAGCAAAAGAAAACAAAGATTGGAATATGCTTTGAATTTGTTCTTGTATGAGATTTTTCCTTAGCTAATTTTGAACATGTTTCCACATTGTTAAATACTTTTTCAGAAACATAATTTTTAATGAGGATACCATCAATTCCTTAGTCCTTCCCCCATTCTTGAACATTGTGGTTGTTCAGTATTTTGCTATTATGAAAATACTATGATGAATATTCTGTTCAAAGACTTTGAGTGAACCTTGATTACTTTCTTAGGCTAAGATTCTAGAAGCAGAATGACTGGGTCAAATACTCTGAAGAGATTTCAGTCTTCTGATGTAGCAAATGTTACTGACACCTTTGCAGCATGTGGACACAATAAAGTCTCGGTGGAACGTGCGGCTTTGTTGTAGGGGGTGGGGGTGTGTGAAGGCTATCCAGGCTGGTGGTATGGGGGTGAAAGAATTTACTTTTCTTTATAGGTAAAGAAAGTCACAGTTATTAGAGGACGTAGGAAAATACGTTTGAAAGCGGGCAGTGGACAGCCTGTGTGAGAGAAGCAGACTGCAAAGAAACAAAGGCTTGCGGGAGATTTTATAGGATGTTGTTTATGCTGTGTGCGGAAGAGGGCTTTGTGCAGTACTGATAACGCCAAGGGTGCAGGGAGCTAACTTGAAGGTGTTGGTGATAGTTGGGCGTGGGAAGATTATAAGTTATTTGTGCAGGAGGGCTGCGTGTCTGTCCTGGACCATGAAGACAGGCAGGCTGGTAGCTTATCTGCTTCCCCTTGGTCCCACCACCTCAACTCCTTTTGCCTAATTAGGATGCTACAGCATTTACTAGCTTGAGTGACCCTCTTTTAAAATTTTTATTTTTTGAGACAGGGCCTTGCTCTGTCACCCGGGCTGGAAAGTAGTGTCATGTTCTCAGCTCACTGCAGGCAGGCTCTGTCTCCTGAGTTCAGGTGATTCTCATGCCTCAGCCTCCCAAGTAGCTGGGATTACAGGCATGTGCTACCACATCTGGCTATTTTTTTTATTTTGTTTTATATTTTTTGTAGAGACAGGGTTTTATCATGTTGGCCAGGGTGGTCTTCAGCTCCTGGCCTCAAGTGATCCACCCTCCTTGGCCTCCCAAAGTGCTGGAATTATAGGCATGAGCCACCGCGTTTGGCCAAGTGCCTCTCTTTTGACCAGCGGAGAAAGAGTAGGAGAAAGTGACAGAAAGAAAGAGAGAATCAGAGAGGAGAAGTGAAACAGACCTTGGCCGCTGGGCAACGTGGAAGGCTACTTAAACCCCCTTTCTAGCTCCCTTTTCCTTTCTAGCATGCCAGGGAGCTCCCAGAGATGCCCCACATTGTTTGGTGGTCCCTCAGGACACCCGGTACCCTTCCTGCCAATGTGTACCTGAGCTGCCGCTGACCTGAGCTGCCGCTGAGCTGCTCCTCGCTGCCCTGGCCGCTGGTGCCAGCTCTCTCCTGTCCGTTCTGCACTTACAGAGGTTCCCATAACTCAGATTCTTGGTCTGTGAGGTGTGATCGCCTTTATACTAAGGCATCTCCGGTTTCAAGTGCAGTGTTTGCTCTGTAGAACATCCCCGGTGGCTGGAGCTAGGCAGGTTCAAGCGCTTGTGCATTCGCCAGTGGATGTGGCACCGCGGTGCCTCCTTCAGACCTGGTTGCCTGAAGAAGAGTCATACCTGCTTCTTCCCTGAGGAAGATTTCCTCCAGGGATACCGTATTTCCTCCTGGAACTTAATTTGAGGTAACCGCATCTAAGTTTACTAGACACATCTGAACTTCACATGGATACATAGTTCTGGATAGTTCCAAGATAGCTTCTAGCTCTCCACAAATAAGTGAATTTAAATAGATAACAGAGCAGAGGGTGCTGCCTGGACTATTCACATCTCTGATCCAGCCAGCAGAGATCTCTATAATAGGCGTGACTAAATTGTCCTTCAGAAATGTTGTGCCTATTTACCTTTCCAATGGAAAGTGTACACTTCACAAAGCCACCAATGATGTTAGATAGCATCTTTTTTAAAAAAGGATTTTGTCCATTTAGAGGCTAAGAAGAGAGTCTGGTTATTTTTGCTGGCATTTGCTTACCTATTAGTAAATTTGAAGGCTTTTGCAAATGTTTCCCGTTTTTCTTCATTTGAGAGTGAATAGGCATCTTTTTCTCATTAACTTTTATATTTTAAGGATGTTAATTAACCATCTGTTCATCAGGTGGGATACTTTTAGTTGCAACTAACAGAAAATTCAAGGGATTTGTAATGTCATAAATAAAAAGACCCAAGTAGGCAAGCTCTGGAATTGGTTAATTCAGGGGCCTTCTGGCATCACTGGGATCCCGATGTCTTTCCAGTCTGCCATCCCTGACATATGTTCTTGCTCTCAGTCTCATGAGCTTTCATGTTCTGGAGATGGTGGCTCTTAACTACAGAAATCACTGCTCATCACAACAGCATTCAGAGGCAGAAAGAGGCCATTCTCTTCCATGAGTTTCTTCAAGTTTGAGGGACACTTATCCCAGAAGCCCTCAAGCCAACTTCCCTTCACAGCTCATTGGCCAGAACTGTATCTCATGCCTATGGCAACAGCAGTCACAGGCAAAGGCTACTCATGACTGGGGTGACTGGCTTAGATCAGTCTCCACGTGACCCTGAGTCGTATGGAGAAGTGCAGATTCCTCAACAAAATAGGTGCTCTCTTAGCAAAAAAAAAGTGGAGAATGACCTTTGACTGCCTACCAATAGTATCTGCTACACTATGACTTTCATATATGAAATTCTAGTTTTAAAACAAAATACAGGAGCCAGACACAGTGGCTTGTGCCTGTGGTCCCAGCTACTTGGGAGGCTGAGGCAAGAGAATGGCCTGAGCCCAGGAGGTTGATGCTGCAGTGAGCCGTGATTGTATCACTGCACTCCAACCTGGGGGACAGAGCAAGAGCTTGTATCTAAAATAAAACAAAAACCAAAATAGTAGCACATCTCAGATCTTTCTCTGAGCAGAGACCTTGTGTGTTAGGGAAGTCTCTTGACTGCTAATACACAATCCTTAGCAGAGATGTTCGTGCGTCACTGGAGGTCAGAAGGTTTATTCCCCAGCTGCGTTAGAGTGCTCCCTCTGCATAGCAGAGGAGTTAAAAATCAATGAGTCTGAAAACATTTTCTTCTAAGGACTGCTTAGAATTTCTCAAAGATTCTGCATGTTTTCTGAGGGGAGCATGATACATACATCCAGTGCTCATCAAGACCAATTCAGACATCCATAATATCCCACTCCTAACTTGGTGGGTGTGTCAATTTCCCATTGCTACTAAAACAAATTACATAACCTCAGTGGCATCAAACAGCACATGTTTATCATCTTACATTTTGGAAGGATAGAAATGCATTTAATACGGCCCTCAGGGAACTAACATCATGTTATCCACTGGGCTGTGTTCCCTCTGGGGACTCAAGGGGAGAACCTGTTTCCTTTCCATTTCCAGCTGCTAGAGGCTGTCCACATTCCTCAGATAATGGCCCCTTCCTCTGCCAGCCATGTTGCTTATTATATCACATCACTCTGACCTCTTCTTCTTCCTTCTTGCACTTATTTTTTAAGAGATGGGGTCTTGCTGTGTTGCCCAGGCTGGAGTGCAGTGGTGCAATCATGGCTCACTGTAGTCTCGAACTCCTGGGCTCAAGTAATTCTCTCATCTCAGCCTCCTGAGTATCTGGGATTGCAGTTCCCTGCCACCACGCTCGGCTCCCTCTTACACGTCAAAGACTTTTGTGATTACCTAGGGCCCACCCAGATAATAAGGACAACCTCCCCATCTCAAGGTCATCTGATTAGCAATCTTAATTTCATCTGCATCTTTCCTCTTCCTTTAACATGTAATCTAACTTAACATAATCATAGATTCTGGGCATGAGAATGCAGAAATCTTGGTGCAGATATTTTTCTGTCTACCATAAGCTATACGAAAATAATTCCCTTTTCCTTCTCTGTAATCTTTATTTCATGTTACTGTGGTAGAGTATTTAGGATACTTCTGGCCTCAAAATACGCTGCTTTGGTTTTCTAGAGGCCATTTCATTATTTTCCCTTTGGGCCCATAAGGGTTCTCACTCTGGCTTTTTGCTGAGGATACAACATTTGGCATCAGATCAAACAGCACAAGTATCTCTTTTTCCAGGCTTGCTAAGCTTCTCTGCTCCTTAGCATGGATGTTTCTATCTGGTTGCCCATAATAGACTCATCATTCCACTATGCTTCTATTTAGGGTTTTACTACATGTATTCATTCCTCTTTAGTCTGGTTCCCTTGTCAGAGTAAATCCATCTTGGAGCAGAGAGCTGCTTGCCCCCCTTTGACTTTCTCACGAGTCCATGGAAGCCACACACTAGTATACATTTAGCTCAGCTCTTGACCCTCACAGGTCATGCAAGCTGTCCTTTATACTCCAAATTGCCTTGGGTCATTTCAATAGGTAAGAAATGATTTTTTTTTAACCTTTTCCCCCTTTTCTTTTTGATCCCATTTGCTATACAACATGCTTTCTTGTTCTTCCATGATTAGAACTAATCACAATAGGAAAACAGAAGACTCGCCTGAGAAACACCAGGGCAGCTGAGAGCTCATAAAGAAACTGAAAAACAGAATGAAATTGTGCATAGCCTGCCTTCCACACACAGACTTTGCATTTGGTAGATTATTGGTGATCCAGTAAATGAACTTAAATATGTAAGTTATTTCTCTAGGTTTGATTGGTTCCATAGTAGTATTTAGGTCTCAGTAACCTCAAAATGCCCAAATAGAAAGTTCAGTGAACTCTGACCTCAAAAATCAGTGTAAAAATTCCGGATCTTGGCTGGGCATGGTGGCTCATGCCTGTAATCCCAGCACTTTGGGAGGCCGAGGCTGGTAGATCTCCTGAGGTCAGGAGTTCGAGACCAGCCCGGCCAATATGGCGAAACCCCATCTCTACTAAAAATACAAAAATTTGCCAGGCATAGTGGTGGGTACCTGTAATCCCAGATACTTGGGAGGCTGAGGCAGGAAAATTACTTGAACCTGGGAGATGGAGGTTGCAGTGAGCCAAGATTGTGTCACTGTACTCCAGCCTGGGTGACAGAGCCAGACTCTGTCTAAAAAAAATGTCTGGATCTTTAAGTGATCTGTATTTAGCCACATGTGGGTTTTTGAGGTTGAAAGTGTTGTAGGAAATCCTTACAGCCCTTTGGCCAATGTGTGAAACATTAAAAAGAATAACAGTTTTAAATCATGCTGATTTAATTTTCTTTACAAAGCTGTCTGGAATCCTTGCAGCATAATCTGTTTGGGGTGTCTAGAACCCAGGGATGCCACTGAGTAACCAGTTCCTGACTTCTGAAGATGCTCTGCATAGATGCTATGTGATGTGTTTAGTGAAACACAGCTAAACAAATTTCTTAGTTTCATCTGCTGTAACAAAGTGCTATATACTGAGTGGATTATAAATGACAGAAACTTACCTCTCATACTTCTGGAGGCTGAATGTCTGAGATTGGGAAATAACACAGTCAAGTTCTAGTAAGAGCTCTCTTCTGTGTTGCCTTCGCATATCCTCACATGGTGGAGAGCAGAGATGGGAAGAAAGCTCTCTCCTGACTCATATAAGAACACTAATCCCATTCACGAGGGCTCTACCCTATGGCCTCATCTAATCCTAATTACCTCCCAAAGACCCACCTCCTAACACCATCCCATTGTGGGATATGGTTTCAAGACATGAATTTTGAGGGCACACAGACATTCAGTCTGTAACAGGATCTATGTAGTTTTTAAAAAAACTGAATCCAACCAAAGAATTTTTTTTCTTCTTCCTTTTTTTTTGAAAGGAGTCTTGCTCTGTCACCAGGCTGGAGTGCAGTGGCGCGATCTTGGCTCACCACAACCTCTGCCTTCTGGTTCAAGCGATTCTCCTGCCTCAGCCTCCTGAGTAGCTGGGGTTACAGGCGCACACCACCTCGCCCAGCTAATTTTTATGTTTTTAGTAGAGACAGGATCTCACCATGTTGGCCAGGAAGGATTTTTTTTTTTAAGCATTTCTGCTTCTTAAACAACTCCTGGTTTTCATAAAACCCCAGGCCTCTAAGTCTTCTTTCCAGTTAAACACTAAAGACAGCACCTGAGGTTCCCTCCAAAACAGATGAAAATTCTGAATAAGGGCTTGAAAAGAAACAACTAGAAAAAACAGTGGTAACGTTCCTTTGGTTTCTTCCCTTGGCGTGCGCAGGCATGATGCTACACACTGTCAACGCTGTTACCAGGCGTCACTTCCTTATGGTTTACACTCCGCTCTTCCCATCGTGTCACTTCTTAGAGCTCTGTAATCACACAGTCATGTATATCCATCCCCCGCCATCAACAGGATCATCTGAGAAAAACACAGCTAAATAAATTTCTGTAATGAGGAAGGACCACAATCAAAGGTGGGTCTGTTCCAATCTCTTCCAGGGTTCTGGTCTGCCTCACTCTCCCTAGACTGTGTGCTTATTCATTGCAATGCTATTAAGACTTTCTTCTAACTGGGAGAGCCTCTCAGCTTGCATTTCAAATGAAGCCCATACTCCTAGGAACCTCTGGGTTCATGTTTCGTCCAGAAACCAGCATTGACAATATGGAGGAGGCTCTCCTCTTCATCAGAGGCTTATTGGGGGCCTGTCTGTCATCTTGATTCTTTCCCATTTTCAAGCATTTAAAACGTGGGCAGCGCTTCTCTAGCTGATATATCATTTGGTGGATGTCTGTGAAGGCTCAGTACTTTGCTGTTGTTGGGGGATTACCCTTTGTTCCCTGTGGTAGTCAGAATATTGGCCCTCTCACTTGCCCACGTGCTAATCCCCAGAACCTGTGAATACGTCACCTGACATGGTAAATGGGACTTTGCAGATGTGATGAAGGTTAAAGATCTGGAGATGAGGAAATTATGCTGGATTAGCTGGGTGGGCTCAAGGTCATCATGAGATTCCTTATAAGGGAGAGAGGGAGGCAGGAGAGTTGGAGAGGGAGAAGCAGTGATGGAGGCAGAGGCGGGAGTGATGCACATGGGGTCTGGAGTCTTTGAAATTAAAAAAGCAAAACAAACCAAAAAACCCCAAAAAACCCCAAACCACCCAAATTCTTTTCTAGAGGCTCCAGAAGGAACATGGCACTTCTGACATCTTGAAATAGCCCAACGAGATCTATTTCAGGATTTTGACCTCCAGCACTGTAAGATCATAAATTTGTGTTGTTTTAGCTCATAAAGTTGATGAGAATTCGTAACTTCCACAACAGGAACGAGTGCATTCCGCTAATTAGAAACTGCTTTAATGAGGCTGCTTTGGTGGCAGGAATTAACCACCAACCTCAGACAGGGAGGTGCTTACCCGAAGGCGACATGTGTTTAGAAGCCCGACTGCTAGGAGGAGCAGGACATGGGGCAGCTCTTTCAACCTCTGCAGACCTGGTGGCTCTTGGCCTCACCAGCCTCCTCTTGATGTGTCTGTTTCTCTCTTCCAATTGGCTCATTTTTTCCATCTTCTCTGTGTTCTGTATTTTATTCCTGGTCTTCGTTTCTTTTCAGTTCCTGTTCCTTCATAATTTTGCCCTGAAAATGGTACCTCATGGTCTCTCTCTACCCCAGAACTTTCACTTCAGCATCTGGTCACTGTTATCTGCTCTGTTCTTTCCATCTTAGTTCTGTTCTTGTGGGTGAACATGACTGTCCCCGCTCAATCTACCATGCTGGGTCACAGCATGGGCTGCTGGCCAGGCTCTCAGTGGGCTGTCCTTAGACCATGTTCCTCCCTTAGTCCAGTCAGCGGTGGCCAGGGCTCAGAGTGATGGGCTAAGAAATGCAGACACCCAAGAGCCATCTCATTACTAGGGTGTGGTAGATGGGGGGCTGGTGGTTGTTGAAGTCAATCTAGGGCATGAACAATGGACCTAGGAAGTTGATTTTCTTTCTGAATTAAAACATGTCCACATGGAATCTGTCCCTGATAAATACTAAAGAGCCTGTAGTCACTTTTCTCCACCCCTGCTACTTTGCTGATACTCCAAGCAAGAATGGATATACATTTTCTGTCTCCAGAGAGCTGGGGATTTGTTATTTTATTAGTTTAAGTATTATTATTTTTTTCTGAGACGGAATCTCGCTATGTTGCCCAGGCTAGAGTGCAATGGCACCATCTCAGCTCACCAATCTCCACCTCCTGGGTTCAAGTGATTCTCCTGCCTCAGCCTCCGAAATAGCTGGGATTACAGGCACATGCCCACGCCCAGCTGATTTTTGTATTTTTAGTTGAGATGGGGTTTTACCTCGGTCAGGCTGGTCTTGAACTCCTGACCTCAGGTGATCCACTCATCTCAGCCTCCCAGTGTTGGGATTACAAGCGTGAGCCACTGCACCTGGCCGAGCTGGGGATTTGTAAAGCAGATATGTAATGAGGTAATGTTAGCTGTAGGATTTGGTCCATGGCATAAAAGACCAAATCCGGAAGGACTGGTACCAAGGAACTGAACATAAACCAACAATCTCTCTTAAGTATCCACTCTGTGCCAGGCTCTGTTTTAGGCACTTTGGCTATACCTATGAACAAAACAGATCTCCCTTGGATCTGACATTCTGAGAAGAGAAAGACATACAATAACAGTCAGTCTCTCGGTGAGGCTGGCCACTCATTAGACCTCCAGTCACAGGCACCCAGAGGAAGCCTTGGCAAGCATGTGAAGTATAAGAAGAGCCAGGCAGCAGCTCCTGGGCAGAGGCCCAGTCCTGGGGCAGGGAAGCGGAGGTCTAGGAGACATGGCAGTAGGGGCTGCAGGGTGTCAGAAGGTACGGGAGTGCCATCCTGAGGACTTCATGTCACAGCCATTATGGAGAAGACTGAGATAGCTGGTGGGCTATGGCGAAAGGGACTTGGCAGTGAGGATTAAAGTTCCGAAATGAAACCTCTGTCTTCTGAGAACTGGTTGCAGTACCGAGAAGTTTGTAAAGCTGGTGGGTGTGCGGACAATGCTGACACTGGGATGCAGTGTGGAGGCTTGGTTTCTGACGAATGGGACAACCCCGCCTTGGGTCAGAGTGGAGTTAGCAGCAAGACTCCTCTGGCAGCAGGATTCTGAGCCCTGACTTCAGGCCTTCTCAGTCTCTTCTCAGAGTCTGAAGTGAGGCAGGACTTGGAGACGTACTAACCAGGTCCATGGGCCTGAGTGGCCCCAGCTGTGCCACGTGGACTACAGAGGGCAGGCAGAAATCAGGCAGGTCCTTGCAATCAGGGCTGATTCTGCTTGTCACTCTCCTTGTGTGTGACCTGAGACCTGCCTTATGTCACTAGTTCTGACCACTAGGGCCACGAACAGCAATTCTCAATCTTTCAAACAGCAGCCTTCCAATTATTTAAAGACTCCTATCGCAGTGTTCTGGGCAGTGATTTTTCAAACTTTATTAACAAGAGAAGTCCCGTCTCTCTGCTGCCCACCACTCTTTGATGTGAATCTTGCGCTACAGCCCAAATGTAAAGCAGATAAAAGCAGAGCTGTTCCTTCTGTTCCCGGGTTAGGGACCTATGGTCTCCCCCACTCCCTCTCTGCTCCCTATATCTTGGCAGCCCCTTGGGCATCTCTGTGAAATTTTCAATGCACTTTGAAAACCACTCCCTGACACATGGTGACACGTGCCTGTAATCCCAGCTACTCAGGGGGCTGAGGCGGGAGAATTGCTTGAACCTGGGAGGCAGAGGTTGCAGTGAACGGCGATCGGGCAATTGCATTACAGCCTGGGCAACAGAGCGAGACTGTTTCAAAAAAAAAAAAAAAAGAAAAAAAGAAAGAAAATCACTCCCTGAGACTTCTGTTTTTTAGACTAAGTAACTCTATTACCCTCCATGGCTGCTCTGTGTATTTATAAGCTTCTAGAACCTTCACCAACCTGGTTAGCCCTTCCTAGGTGAACTGTAATTTTGTCAGCATGTACTCGGTGACCATAAGTGGTCTGACCAGCACAGCTCAGACCTTCTGTGAACTGGACTCCCAGGCACCCTGGGTGCCTTCCTTCCATGTAAATATATCTGCCTATCATCTACATTTTTGGTGTTCATTAGTCTATTTCATAAACACTTAATGGAGCTGATAAAAGAAAAACTTGAGCTGAATTAAATTTAAAGGAGTTTCATAGAGCAGTGAATGACTCACTAACTGGGAAGGCTTCTAAGCCAGAGACGGCTCAGAGACTCCAGAGCAGCCACATGGTGGAAGAAGATTTACGGACAGGAAAAGGAAAGTGACGTACAGAACACAGAAGTGAGGTACAGAAACGGCAGGATTGGTTACAGGTTGGTGTTTGCCTTATTTGCACACAGTTCGAACAGTTGGCTACATTTGATTGGCCAAGACTCGGTGATTGGCACAAGTGTAGGCTGTGGTCTGTTTACACCTCCACTTGCTGTAGTTCATGATGCATAGAAAAACCTTTAGGCCAAACTTAAAATATGCAAGGAGGCGGCTTTACTCTAAAGTTGATTTAACAGATCCCAACTATGAGGCTTAATATTAAGCATTCTAGGTAAAGAACTGGAGTTAAAAGGACAAATTAAATGTGGTCTTTATGTTGAAGGGGGTTGAGGGAGGTCGGGGAGAGGTTTGCTTGGCTCTAGTTGATGCTATGATGGCTATCTGTCAAGGTGCAGGACAGAGGCTAGTGGTTCTCCCTGGGGGGCTGGAGAGGGTCTTCTCCCAACCAGCTGGCTTTACCAGCCTCTCTTCTGGCCCTGGATTCCAGTCCCTAGCTGTAGGGACACATACCTCTACCCTTCTCCTCTATTTTATCTTGTTTAATATGAGAAAATTTGACCCAAATATTTCGAATCTATCCCATGTGCCAGTTGCGATAGTTCACAACTTCTGATTTGGTATTGCCAGCTGGAGCCTGGGATGCATTTTTCTCATTTAAACACGTTCTCTAATAGTGGTTAGTAGTTTGTTAGAAGCTCAACGGTATCTTGAAATCTGACAGTAGCATTTCCCAGAGGAATATTCATGATCCTCGGGATGAAGACCTTACTTTTCCAGAATTCAGAAAATCCTCTGAACTCCTCATTTATAGCCTCACATTGCCTCTGCCTGCCAGCTCTTATTCTTAGTCACTAATTCTGACAACACGCCTACCCTTGTATCCTGGATTAGCACAAGTATTTGCTTTCATTCTGGCCTAAATCTCCATCCTGTCCCCATTTCTGATTTTGATCTTTTCAGGCCTCAGCCAGTGTATTGTGTAGATAGACTCTCGGTGCTGTGTGTAAGCAGAGCCTAATTACCATGATACCACTCCCTATGCTCAGTCAAGTTTGTGGTGTAGGACAACGACTTCCGAATAAATTTGGAAATGGCCCCTTTAGAGGTCGAGGACTTTGTATTAACTTTTGCTTATTTTTCAGTCTTAATATATATTCCTTCTGGCCAGTCATCCACGGATCACTTACATCAAACTTAATGTGAAAAGATTAAATTGAAAATGTATGTCAATTTTAAGAGAATTGATTTTTCTGTTTACCTAAACTATGCTTAATTTTCTCTTCTTGGTAAAGGTGATGTCTTTTTTCTCTAATACTAGACATTCAAATTTCCTACCAGTTAAACATGGCTTGTCTTGTTTATTTTGAACACACCCTCTAAAGGTGCTTACTTGCTGTTGTTAATGACATGTGACTCTGAATTCCTCAGCCCTTCTTCTCTGGACATGATTTGTATTCCTCTGGGACTCTGGAATTTTCAGATGTTACTCAAGGGAGATTTTTGAGATTTCTGGGCATTAGACATCCCCATCTTATTCCAAGTAGAAATGTGTACTGATTTTTTTTTCTATTTATGACTTTTAATAGCATAATTTGTTGTCTTGGATTTCAGATTCCTTTAAGTTATTTTGTTTCTGATTTGAGAACTTTAACTTTGTTTTTCTTAGCAACTCTAATTTCAGTCTTAATCTTCAACCTTTCTAATACAGCAGTCTTCCAAGATAATGTTGAGTATCAGCATCCTAAAAGAGAAAGTGAGAAGAAAAGATACACAATAAGAACTGTGCTGTGGAGAGCGAGCATGAATAAGACTATACTCACACATACCGTGTTTACACTATACCCTAGTCCATAAAACTCCTTTGTGCATGCCATTTTGCATATGGTGCATTTAAGAGTCTTGAGAAGAGGAAAAGGGGAGACTCTACCAAGCTTTGGCTCTCACAGTTTTCCTTTTTTGTATATCTTTGTCTACTATCGCTTTTCATTCCTATCCTTCTTAAAGGTTAATATGACCTTCTCATAATAACTGCAAGTGAAGTGACAGGCATCTTTAACTACCTTTCTCACCATTTCCTCTATCTGAATTGTAGCCTGAATATATTAGTATGCTATGTTTGGCCATTGTTCTATACAAATAAGCAATCAAAAACCCAAACTCAATTGGGACAATTTGACTGCGATTGTCTGTTAACCAGACAGAACATTTTTTTTTTCTAAAAGAACTGGAAACGCTCGAGCAATAGAGTGTGTCCCAGAGAGTCCTTGGAGACTAGGGCTGCTCTGCTCCTAGCTTTAGAGTCCTCACCTTCTGTTTGTTCCTTCTTTTCTTATTTTGTTTTCCTTTAACACTGAATATACTGCTCAACTTTTAATGATGTTCTTTTCTACTTTTACATTTTTCTTTTGCATTTTTTCTCCCCTGAGAATGGTGCACGTTTGGAAACTGACTTTGGATTCATGAGAGCATTGTGTGTTCAGTACAGATTTTCTACTTTGCTCCTCTTCTTGGTGTAAGTGAGCTGACTCTGCCCAATGGCTGGCCTGACTCCAGAAGTGTCCTTATTCCCTCAAGGCTCATTGTCACCATTTCACAGAGGGAAAGAAAATAATACCATGCTGGTTTAGGCACAGCCAATCTCATTAAAGAATAGAAAGCTGTGACCGGGTGTGGTGGCTCACGCCTGTAATCCCAGCACTTTGGGAGGCTGAGGCCGGGGGATCACAAGGCCGGGAGGTTGAGACCAGCCTGACCAATATGGTGAAACCCCATCTCTACTAAAAATACAAAAATTAGCCAAGCGTGGTGGCACGCGCCAGTAATCCCAGCTTCTCGGGAGGCTGGGGAAGGAGAATTGCTTGAACCCAGGAGGCAAAGGTTACATTGAGCTGAGATCATGCCACTGCACTCTAGCCTGAGTGACAGAGTAAGACTCCATCTCAAAAAAACAACAACAAAAAGAAAGCTGTTACCGCCTTACTTGTTCTACAGGTTTGGAATCAGATAAAAGCTGAGTGGCAAATATAGCCAGCTGTATGGCATAAGGTATGGTGTAATCATAGTCTATCTATTATAGGATTATACATGTTTGCTACAACACGGCTCTCTTTGTGTGTATTTTGTTTTCATTTTCTCTCTCTTTTAGGAGTCTGTTACTTAACCTTATCTTGGAAGACTATGTGCTGTATTAGAAAGAACATAAAACTGAAAGCTAGAAAATCCCAGTACTAATCCTAGTTTCATGAACTGTAATGTGACATGTAAATGCTGGTTATTGTTGCTACTATTAATAACAGTAGCCAGGAATGTACTGAGTACCTACTGTGGGTTAAGCTTTTCACATGTATTCATTCATTTAATCCTCATGACAACCCTTTAAAGGGGGTTGTTATTATTATCTTCATATAACAGGAGAGGAAATCAAGCTTTAGAGAGGTAACTCAACATCACACCTCTAATAAGCAGTATTCAGATTCAGGTCTGTATGATCCAGCGCTCCTAGTCATTGCTACCCCATGGCAGTTTTTTTTTTTAGTATTATTGATAATTACGGCAAGAATAAGAGTCATGCTTGCAGGTAAATGCTGCATGATCATCTCGTTCATCCCTTTCCAAATTGGTAGAACCAATTGTTTGACTTTGAAGCTAAAATGAATCTCAAGGATCACGTAGTGGAGCCTCCTTAATTCACAATTGAGAAATTAAAGCCCCAAGAAAGGAAGTGCCTTTTCTTTTCTTTTTTCTTTCTTTTTTTTTTCTTTTCTTTTCTTTTTTTTTTTTTTTTGAGATAGAGTCTTGCTCTGTTAGCCAGGCTGAAGTACAATGGCCTGATCTCGGCTCACTGCAACCTCCACCTCCTGGGTTTAAGCGATTCCCCTGCCTCAGCCTTCCAAGTAGCTGGCACTACAGGTGCACGCCACCATGCCAGGCTAATTTTTGTATTTTTAGTAAAGATGGGGTTTCATTATGTTGGCCAGGCTGGTCTTGAACTCCTGACCTTGTGATCCACCCGACATGGCCTCCCAAAGTGCCAGGATTATAGGCATGAGCCACCACGCCCGGCCAGGAAGTGGCGTTTCTAAGCTGACAGTAAACCCCAATGTGGACACCTAAACCTCCGAACCATCTGACCATATGTGAACACAATTTCCTGCTTTCTTCTCCTTCACTGTGGGACTGATGATCACATTTGTGTATTCCTCTCCCAGGGACTACAGATCTGACACACTGGGTGGATGTCAGAGATCACATGATTTAAAGCAGGAAATCATGCCTGATCTTTTCAAGGTCTTAGGTTCAGCAGGTGGGTAACTTCCACTCTCTCTTTACAAGTGACAATTTCCCAAAGGGAATAAACTCACCGCATACTGTCTCTGATTTTATTGCCCTGTTGGCTTTTTTATGGCATTCTGTCAGTGTCCCAACAGTCTTCATAACAGGACCAACACTGACACTTGAAATACTATAGTCCAATAAATTGAAGGTCTCCAACTCATAACTCCTTGTATTAAGTACAAGGATACTATGTGCTGCAAGAGATAATAATTAATCAAAAATTGAGACTCATTAAGCTTAAACAATAAGAGATTTGTTATCAAAGAAATCAGGAGGTCTGGAAGAAGGGGTGTGCTGATGATGGTTAGCTATGTGGGTCCATGATATCTAGGACCTATGTTCTTTCCACCTTTCTGACCTGCCAACTTCAGTTGTCACTTAGCTCCCTACAGCTTTCAAAATAGCTACAGTAGTTCCAGGAATCCCATCCTCATATCAGCCAATGTCCAGAGGCAGAAATAGAGACTCTCTCATCCTTGAGTAAAACCAAAGAAGTCATTCCCAGGAATCACCGCTGCTCATTGGCCAGCAGAAGGTCATGTCATTTCCTAAGTCCATCACTAGCAAGGGAATATAATTTCTATGATTGGTTTAAACTAATTAAAATTTACCTCCATGGGGATAAGAGGGTCTTAGCCTTTCCAGAGGTCTTGTAGAGGAATGTGGATTCTTGAAGAACTCAGAGGTTCTGATGACAAGGAAGAAAAGGCATTTTGATATACTATCATCCTAAAAACATTTTTAAACTAAAAAGTCAAGCATCATCACATTACGAAACTTGTCCTTTCTCCTTACTCAGTTACATCAAAAACCTCTGTCAGAAAACTAAGACAATTTTGGCCAAGTTTGGTGACTCACACCTGTAATCCTAGCAGTTTGGGAGGCCGAGGCAGGTAGATCACTTGAGCTCAAGAGTTCAAGATCAACCTGGGAAACATGGCGGAACCTCACCTCTACAAAAAATACAAAAATGAGCTGGGCATGGGAACACACACCGTAGTCCCACGTACTCAGGAGACGGAGGCATGACGACCACCTGACCCCAAGGAGACTGCAGTGAGCCCTGATCACACCCTTGAACTCCAGCCTGGGTGACAGATTGAGACCCTATTTTAAGAGAATAAAAAAAAGAAAATCAAGACAATTTTAATACTAAATTAGGAAAACTACGCTCAGTGTTGGTGGGGGGGTTACTGATATAACCTTACTCATTGTTGAGAACGTCACAAATGGCATTTAGTCTTTTGGAAATCCACTTGACAATACATATGGAGACACAGAAATATTCATGTGACCTAGTAATTTTACTTCTGAGAAAGCAATCCAAAATAAGAGAAAAACTGTCAACACAAAGACATTCTAGTATTATTCGAGGCAACGAAAATTTGGCAACAACTAACAGGGTGGGTGGTACCATGGCGTGGTCACTGGAAAAGGCAGTGACTTGGAGCACGCTTGCACACAGCTCTGACTTTTAACACCTGCTGCTAGCAGACCACTACACTTCTCTGAATTTGCAACAGCAGTCATTACATTCGAGTTACAAGATTGCTTGAGGGTTAAAGAAAATGCATACAGAGCCCTAATTACCTAGTAGGCACACAATAAGGGGTACACACACACCGTCTAAAACCAAGGAAATCAGCTGGGTGGGGTGGCTCATACCTGTAATCCCAGAACTTTGGGAGGCTGAGGTGGGTGGATCACCTAAGGTCAGGAGTTCAAGATCAGCCTGGCCAACATGGTGAAACCTTGTCTCTGCTGAAAATACAAAAATCAGCAGAGTGAGGTGGCACATGCCTGTAATCCCAGCTACTTGGGAGGCTGAGGCAGGAGAATTTCTCGAACCTGGGAGGTGGAGGTTGCAGTGAGCCAAGGTTGTGCCACTGCACTCCAATCTGGGTGACAGAGTGAGACTCCATCTCAAAAATTAAAAATAAAACCAAGGAACTCAAGTTTATCTCCTTTATAGACTTATGCAAGCATTAATATTTATATTAATTAAGACTTTGAACCAGCAGAAAAACCTCTTATTACAGTAATAGTAAACAAAAATCCAGGATAACAAATTACTACCATGCTTAAACTAATCCTATGAAATGAAAGAAACCCTCACATGCCAACATCCTGATAGCGTTACGTTAGCCTTAATAGGATGATTGGTAATCTCCCCTCATGTTTTCTGTATTCTGACATTACATTTATGGCGGAAATAATTTTTTAAAATACAAACCTATAAAAGAATCTAACTGAGATAGACTTTTAATATTTCCTTCTCCCTTTTCCTTCTCTGTGAACCCATCTGAGAAAAATCCTGCCACCTCTTCTTGGTGGTCTGATCTAGATTTATCCAAGATTGAGCTTTTTGTCCCATTTTCTGCATCAGTTGATACATTTTCACATTTTTCTAGGAAAGTTTTCTTCTGCCATTTCCCCCTTTCTAGCTTCCTTCATGTACACTGGCTTCATTTTATTAGTGTAACTTTCCCTCTCTGATATTCTGTCAATATTCTCTGCGGGCCTCTCATTGGTTCTTCATTCCTATTTTGTCTCTTAAATTGCCTTGCATTGATTCTACTCCTCACCGTATTCTTCGTGTCTTTTTTCCTACAATTGCCCATCGATCTTGTCTATCTTGAAGGCTGAGAAGGACTTTCTGTTCATTAATTACTTGGCCTGCTTTCACCTATTCTCCTCCTGTCTAGAAAATGACTCATCTCCATACACACTTAGCAAGACTCCTGAGATGTGCTCAAATTGCTGGAAAACTAAAGAACAAGGTCAGAAGGCAGGCAGGAGCTGAGGGGAGCTGAGCAGCTTTGAGGTCATGCCATAGAAACTGTCTTGCTAGGACACTGTCACAGGTGTAGCAGCTATTGTCACCGCTGGACATTGTCATTGAAAATGGATTTAAACTGCCCTCATGCTTTTATACTCAGCTGAGCATCAGAGTTGGGGCTGGAACACCTGACAGCTGACTCTGAGTCAGGTGTCCATACCTTTCTGGCTGCTGGTGGGGAGACCAGTCTTCCCAGTTTGGCTTTCACGGTGGGAGATGGGACAGCGAAGCCTCATACAAAGAGGGGTGCCCCACCATGGGAAGAAAGTTCAGATCCTGACCGAGAATAAATAAATAAGTAAAAACAGAAAATCGGTGTCTTCTGCACTTTTCAGGATCCTGTGGTCCTGAAGGCAAACAGCCTGGACTTTATACTGTTATTCTACAGTGCTACCTGCTGTTCAGTAGAAATCACCTATGCAGCATTTTCTTTCTGCCTTTTCTTGAGGAATTCTCTAGGTCTGGCATTGTATTACATGTTAAGAGGATATCTTTCACTTTCCTCTTATATAATGACCGTGCTTCATGCGGGGTTTTGCTTTTATCTCTCTCCACAAAAGCAGCTTTTTCTGTAATGGCTTTGCCCATTGCTGATGCTCAAGCATGTCCATTTCTTCTCCCATTCTGACCCCTCCCTGACACATATACCATATGGCAGGATGTTAACTAACCTTATTTTTCCATTAAACTAAAAACTCCTTGAGGGCACATATTGCCTCTCATGGCTTTGCCCTTAACACCTAGTACTGGGCCTGGCACGTATAATACATACATACATACATACATGCATGCATACATAATGAATGAATGAATGAATGAATACATGTTTTCCCTTCTGTATTTTTTTTTTTTTTGAGACGGAGTCTTGCTCTGTCGCCTAGGCTAGAGTGCAGTGGAACAGTCTTGGCTCACTGCAACCTCTGCCTCCTGGGTTCAAGTGATTCTCCTGTCTCAGCCTCCTGCGTAGCTGGAATTACAGACACCTGATACCATGCCCTGCTAATTTTTGTATTTTTAGTAGAGACAGGGTTTCACCATCTTGGCCAGGCTAGTCTCGAACTCCTGGCCTCGTGATCCACCCACTTTGGCCTCCCGAAAGTGCTGGGATTACAGTCATGAGCCACCATGCCTGGCCCTTCTGTATTTTTAGTTCAGTGTTTTACAGCAAACACATGTCCTGTATTTCCTGGAACAAGTAGGTAGTGAAATTTTCTTTTTTTCAATAAAAAATACTCATTAATGGTCTAACTAGATATGCTTCATTTCTGTACTATTGTAAAGCTTTTTTTTACGAATATCTTCTTAAGTCATAAATGATTCATTTTCAAGCCACATTTCAATTTTGGTTCAGAAAAAGGTAATTTCTGTAATTATTATCAGAGATAGCGTACAATTCTTGAAATGCTATTAAAAAAAGGAAAAGCACCTTGTACAATTTCTTCTCACAAAGACCAAAAATCAAACCTCAAATGGAAGTGTCTGGGTCTTAAATATATGTCTCTTGTTATCTTCTCTATTTTTTATGACAAAGAAAAGGGAGTGGGGATGTTAGCTTACATGGAAGCAGGATCTATCATTGGGGACAGGCTTCTCTGTAGACGGTTGGACAGCTACCTGATGGATGTCCCCTATATGGGTCTGCCACTCAGTGTCTGGCCTGTGTCCTTTGGCCTGAAGAATGTGTTCTGCAGCCATTCCTTGGGGAAATAATTCTCCATCCTATCTGACCACCTTTTGATGACAACATTCTTTAATGACTTCTTTTACTATTTGAAAATAAAATTCATGAGAAACACAACCTATCTACACACACAATTTTTAAAATCACAACAATAATACTCTAACTGGAATATAAAGAAGAGATAAAAGGAGCTTAATTTGTAATGCACTCTTGTGCATTTCAATAAGTATTAAAGGCTCAGCACAATCATTCCAGAAGACAAAAGAAAGTTGTCAGACACTTCACCTGTCAGCATGAATGTGTGGCAGCTATGAACACAAGTGGGTAGACGTGTGTGTGTGGAATGGTGAATACTATTGGTTATATTCCAAACAAAACTGAATAAAAGCCTCTCTTAAATCATATAGGAGGTGGATTACTGGAAAATTCACTGATTAAAAACTATGCCAAAATTTTTTGGGCTTGTGTGCAAAATAGAGTAAGGATCTATGTTCAAAAAATTGGAAAACTTTGATATTTTTATTGAAATTTTCAGACCTATAGAAGAGTTGAAAGAAGAGCACAATAAATACTGATACATATCCAAAAAGATTGAACACAAATTCAACCATTGTTTTTCCAGAATCCTTTGAAAATGATGAAAGATATCACAATTTATTTCACTATGTAGCTTCTAAAAATGACATTGTCCTGCATATTTATGATAACATAACATCTAAGAAAATTAACAATTTCCTAATACCACCTGATATCTAGTCCACACACAAATTTCTCCAGTTGACCCAAGCATTATTTTCATAGCTGGTTTTCAAAAATCAGAATCCAATCAGCATTCACCCATTATATTTATCATGTTTTACAAGTTTCTTTTAATCTAGAATAATCCCTTCACCTTTTTTCCCCTAGGACATTGATTTTTTTTTTTTTTTTTTTTTTTTACACATCAGCCATTCCTTTTTGTAAACAAATTTGCTTTTCCTTTCTTATAATTGGAATCAATCATTTATCCAAGGATCTCTAATTCCATGGACAGAGCTAAGGCTGTATGTGTATTTTTTTTTTTTGTAATTGAGTTTATATGCTATTTCCAATTCAAATGAAACATTGCAGAGATTTCTCCTTTATTATTTTTTTAAACCAACAATTTTGGTTCTTAATAACATGTATTTACTTATTTTTCACCCTCAACATGAAAAAAATACTTTAAGAAACACCATACCTGTAGATGTTATGTACATCTTGAAGTCTGTCCATATGAATCTACCTAATTCTTTTCTTAATGGCTACATCATACTGTATTATGTAGATGCATCTTAGTTTATTCAACCAGTGACCCATTTATGGATACTTGTATTGCTTCCAGTCTTTTAAAAATTACAACACATGCTGCCCTTAATAAGCCTGTACACATACTATGTTGTATTTGTGGAGGGGTAACGTAAGTGGATTCTAGAAGTGGAATCGCTGGGCAAACATTTAGAAGCTGCACCGTTTTGCCTCCCCACCAGCAGTGTGTAATAATGTGTTACGAAAAGTTTTTCATCTCCGCTAACATCCAACATTGTATTTAAAAAGCCGTGAAGGGCTGGGTGCAGTGGCTCACACCTGTAATCCCAACAGTTTGGGAGACTGAGGTGGGCGGATCACCTGGGGTCAGGAATTCAAACCAGCCTAGCCAACAAGGCGAAACCCTGTCTCTACGACAAAGGACAAAATTAGCCCGGCATGGTGGTGGGCACCTGTAATCCCAGCTACTCAGGAGGTGAGGCAGGAGAATCGCTTGAGCCTGGGAGGCAGAAGTTTCAGTGAGCTGAGATTGCCCAACTGCACTCCAGCCTGGGCGACAGGAGCAAGTCTCTGTCTCAAAAAACAACAACAAAAAAGGAAGCCAGGAGGGATATGGGACAGTCCTTCCTTGGACATGGGGCAGTTAGGTATCATGTGCACTATCTGCCCACTGCAGGGTGTTGACTGTCCCTGGGCTCTGCCCTCTAGCTGCCAGGGGAACCCTCACGTTAAGACAGCCCCAAACTACAATGCAAATGCCCAAAATGCCCCGTGAAGAACCTCTGCTGCAGACTCTCTAAAATCTACTCTCGGGATGAAGAGTCCCTTGGAAGGCTGTGTAATCAGGCCAGTGGTTTTTTGCTTCCTGTATAAGGTGTTTTTGCTGACATGCACTTGGCGTTACTGTGTTTGCCAAGGACATGATGTGAAGCGGCCCTGTGAAGCTGCTCTCTGGAACTCCCGTAGGGATGCTCTTGCTCACGACAGCCTACTGGGCTCTCTTTCCAAGGACACTTTGGAGAAATGCCCTCTTGTATCAGCTCTGGGAGAGCTTTCTTTCCCTTGCCGTTGTCCTCCGAACACAATGCGTCACAAACTTGATCTTGCTCTCCTGTTCGTACTGGATGCTAGAACATGACTAGCCACTCTGTGCTGTTTCTGGCTTGGGCACAGGATATTACAATTTGCATGTTGTAGACAAACTTCACCCCTAGAGCCATCTTATTTTCTTGCAGTCTTAATTTCTCCTTGTCTTATTTTCCTGACTCACCTTTAAAAAAAAATTACTGTGATTATATGATTTTCTAGTGTCATTACATGACTTTCTAAGTTGCCCTAAAGAAATAAAAATTCAGCACCAGCCACACAGAATTGTTGGCAGGATTCTGCATGTAGAGGAGCTAGCCATGCCTGGCAGAGAGGAGGGGCACCTAGCACGTCAGTGCTGCATTCCTCTCCCTCCACCTCCTCCCCACGCCCCTCCCACCACAGCACACCTGCTCTCCACAACTAATGACAATGTCTGTGGATTCACTGAGTCCTTCTCCTCCCTTTCTAGTTAGGTGCCCAGATGAACTTGTGTTTGTTTTTTTGGAGACAGAGTCTCGTTGCAACACCTAACCTGGAGTGCAACAGCACAATCTTGGCTCACTGCAACCTCCACTTCCCAGGTTCGAGCAATTCTCTTGCTTCAGCCTCCCAAGTAGCTGTGACTATAGGCTCATGCCACCATGCCTGGCTACTTTTTGTATTTTTAGTAGACACTAAAAATTTCACCGTATTGGCCAGGCTGCTCTTGAGCTCCCGACCTCAAGTGATCTGCTCCCCTTGGCCTCCCAAAGTGCTGGGATCACAGGTGTGAGCCACTGAGCCCAGCCAAGATGAGCTTTTGAATGTGAACAAATGGGTGTCTCTCTGTATGACATGGGCCACACAGTGGGTGACTTTTTTTTTCAGTACATCAGTAAATGTTTTTCTCTGCATTAAGGAATGAATAGCTGTTATTATATCTGAAGACACTTGAATATGACCACATGAGTCAGGGTTCTCCAGAGAAACAGAACCAATAAGAGATATCTGTATATATGCCTATGGAGAGAGCTATAGATAGATCATATAGGTATAGATATATAAAGAGTTGAAAAAACAAACTGCTTTTCCTACTCTAGTCTCACAATACAAAAATGCTCCTGTGACCAAATATGTGTGGATTCCCCCCGCCCCCTCCACTACACCCAACAAGTAAGCTAGCAGTTCTGCAGCAGGCACCAGCTGGGTTTGTTCCAGTTCAATTCTGACACCCCTGTCTACCTGTGAGGAGATCCCACAGGGCGAGAGCTCAGTCCCTTAAGACTGCTCTGTCCTTCAGACTCCAGTCGCGAGTCCTGGACTTCCAGAACTTCTGACCAAGAACTTCTGGCTGTAAATTGGGGTGCCCGTGACCCCTTCCTCAGGTGTAATTAATTTGTAGGGTGGTTCACAGAACTCAGGGAGACACTCTAACAGTTTCCTGTGTATTATAAAGAATATTTTAAAGGATACAAAGGAGCAGCCAGATGAAGGGATAGAGAGAACATAATCTGGAAGGATCCATTCTTCTGTCCCCGTGTAGTAGTTGTGAGCCAACTTCCTGGTATGTGAATCGGTTTTTGTTCATCAACCTGGAAGCCCCCCAAACTCAGTACTTCTGGGTTTTCATAGAAACTTCGTTATGTAGCATGATTGATTATATCATTGGCCATTGGTGATCAACTCAACCTTCAGCCCGCTCCCCTCCCCAGAGGTGGAGTGAGGGACTAAAAGTCCCAAACCTTTAACATTTGGCTGGTTCCCGTGGCAACCACCTCCCATCCTGATGCTATCTAGAGTTCCCAGCTGACTACTTATCTCATTAACGCACACAAAATACTCTTATGACTCCAGAGATTCAAAGGATTTTAGGAGCTGTATGTCACGAAACTGGGGAAAAGATCAAATATATGTATATGGCAACATCACATACACATATAAAAGATATTTGTTATAAGAAATCAGCTCACATCTCACATGATTATGGAGGCTGAAAAGTCTCAAGGTCTACAGCTGGCAAGCCGCAGACCAGGAAGAATGGATGGTGCAACTCCATTCTGGGTCTGAGAATCAGAAGAGCTGATGGTGTGCGCTCCAGCCGGAAGTCCAGCAGGCTTGAGACCCAGAAAGAGCCGACATTTCAGTTCAAGTCCAAAGGCAAGAAAAATCCAACGTCCCAGCTCACAGGCAGTCAGACAGGTGGGGTTCCCGCTTTCTCAGTCTTTTTGTTCCATTCAGGTCTTCAGCTGATTGCATGAGGCCCATTCACACGAATTTACTGTACTCAGGCTACTGATCCAAATGTTAATCTCATCACAGAAACACCCAGAAAAATGATTGGCAAAATGTCTGGACATCCCGTGGCCCAGTGAGTTGACACATACAATTTACCATCACAGTGGGGATCTCTTCGGTGGGCCCTGAGCAGCAGCACCTGGACCTTAGGACGGAGAATGGGGCAGGTGGTTTATTGCAGGTGATGACCCTTTCCCCTCATCCTTCTCTATCGTAACATTTCTCATTCCAGCTCCTTCTGCCTTTCTGGGTTTCTTGCCTGGATGACTCAGAACACTGGCCCCTATTTACCCACATGATATTTTTTTCTGGGAATGTATGCCCTTTTATTCTGCTTGGTAATTTAGTCTGCTTGGTAATTTTACTGCAAAATCAAGCCAGCAATTTCCCCTTATTTTTTTTCCCTAGAGATTTCTGTCCAAATACAACATTTATTACCTTGTTTCCAAGATGCATTTCACACTCTTCAGTCTCAGAAATCTGATATCTTGAAAAATTTCTTGCAGAGAGCCCCAGGAGCTCTTGATGATGTTGCCACTGGATTTTTTTTTCTCCCTGATACAAAAAAAAAAACTTCCTGTCTTAAATGAACATAGGATCTTGCTGAGGGGTATTGGGGTGGGGAAAGGAAGGATCTTTTCATTCAAAAGCAGAACGACGGAATAATTGTTTTCAACACGGTAAAACTGCAACTACTGTCGCTGTTACCATTTCAAGCACTGTAAAAATGTCTTTGTGTCATAGATAAATTATGGTTGTGATATATAAGTGACCTCTTTGATTTTTCAAAAACCATTTTATGGTCATGCATTTGTTAAAGTCTGTAGTTCCATTACCTAGAATTATTATGGGCAGAAAAGACGTTAGCATTTTTCTGGTAACTTAGGCCACAGAGTCAAGTGACTTCCCTAAAGCCACACAGCTAGCTATGGGCAAAGCTGGGAATACAGCTCAGGTATTCTTGTTTTCACCCCAGCTCAGTATCTACAGATAACACATGAGTGGCTGGAAGTGTTCACAAGTGTGTTTGTTTTGGTGATCCTAAAGCAGCCAGATTGGCATTTGTTTTTGCATTTTTTAAAACCAAAAGTAGGTTTTAGATATACTGAAAACCAGAATATGACCTTCTGAAATATACGAGCTGTATAAAGTCAAGGGCTGTTTGCTGTTTTTCTGCAGCAAAAGGAAGTCCTTGATATTGCACTGAAACCTGAAGAAGAGATTGAGAAAAACTAAGACCTGGTAATTGACTTCAATCCTGGAGACATTTTAGTTTTAATGGTGTCAAGAGATGGTTATCCAATTGATGATTTAACTGTCTCCTCTTCCTTGGATGCATGAAGAGGTTTGGGCTGCTTTTTGTTTGAGAGCACGGCAGAAGCTCAGAATATCTTTTCTTCCTCTTGTCTACACTGACGGATGTCTATTTCAACATTTATCTGAGTATCTCAAAAGAGATAGCACTTCACATCTTAGAAGCCTTCCCTGCCTATCCAACCACCACCTCTCTCTAGGTACACTGTGGGCCTCCTAGGTGACATTTGAACGTATCTGCCCATAGTGGACTTTTTTGACAACCATAGCTGTCTAAGAGTTGGGTACCAAAAGTAAACCAGCTTTGCAAATCACACCCACGGGAGAATGTCAGAAACCCAGGGTTGGCACAGAATGTAGCTGACTCTCCTGAATCTCTAGTTTTCTCCTTGAACTTGAGAATTTATAATTTTCTTCTAATGGTTTTCTCCCTGTGCTTGATTTTATTTTCAAAGAACATCTAATTCATTTAAATCCAAAATAATGGTAGGAACTTGCCATGTAAGCAATACAAAAATGTTTTCTGAAAATGAATAATTCTGGTACTGTTTCTAGGACAACAAGGGGGATAAAATAAAATGAAAAAACAGAAGCTGGGAAAATGGTGTAAAAATCTGTGTGAATCTAGAAAGAACCATTATCTTTAAAAAGTAAGTTAAAACCCCGATATATGGCAATGGAGATTTTAATAATTCAGGTCGCATTTAAATAAGTGCCCTGGGAAATTTACTGTTGCTAATGTCATGTTGATAGGTGTTATACAAGTATAAAATGGAATGTTGTAGAGATAGAATATAATTGTTCTTTTTTCCCAAGGGTAACTCAGTGTCTCCTGAGATAACACGTTATGTTAAGGTTTATGTATAAGCTACTCTTTCTTTGGAAGTGTGCTGGAAAATTACCATATAGATAATAATTAAAATGTTCTTCCTTAAGTGTTTTGAGAAACAAGAGTCAAATATCAGCCCCTGTGTCCCCCCCACCTCCAGGGACTGAGACAGCTCTCTGGGTGGCTCATCTGAAGCCCCTCATATCAGCAGCTTACTCAAAAATGGCTCAGGATAAAAGGTCTTTTTACTGTACTGGTAATTTTTCTAAACATTTGAAATTGTTTTGAAATTATAAAAGAAGCATATATATATGTATATATATACACACACACACACACACACAAAATAAACATGTAGATATATATTTTAAAAACACAAATGAGGATGTGTGTCATACTATACAAAGCCTATAACCTGAGTTTTTCACTTAACAGTATGTTATAAACATCACTGTATTAATAATATATGCAATCTCTTTAATCATTTTAAAAAACAAATATGCTTCATTGTAGGTATATGCTTTAATTAACCAAGCTTCTCTTCTTGTACTTTTAGATAATTTCCATTATTTTACTATGCTAGATAGGGCAACAATGACCAAAATATCTTTGGACAAAGATAGCATTGTTGCACATAATGAAATTCAGGGGTTTGGTTTATCTGCAAATTCACTAAACTGTAAGGAAACCCTTAACCCATTATCTGTTACAGACTGTTATTCCATGAAAGCTAGAAACAATTGATTTCCCCCCTCCCCGCTTAAGAGTTCTTTCTGACTAGGCTTACTAACTTTGGAAGTGACATCTTGACATTGTGAATTTTCTCCCATTTAACGAAGCTAGCACAAAAGTCCTTTAAACAGTGACAGAGTGCATTAAATCAAGAACACAGCCATTGACTTCATGATAAGAATGTTACCAGTGCCACTGGGTTGTAACGAGAAGACAGAAGTGACGATGGACACAGCACCTGGCTGTGCATTCAGCTTTCTTCTGCTAGTGTGTTAAAGGGAAACATCCTGATTTGCCTGGCCTTTTACAATATATTGTTTAATATTTTTGTCAAAATCTGTCAAACACCAGTATTCAACCACTGAGATGTTGGGCCTCACACATGCTGAAAATTATAATAATGATACTACATTTATACAATGGCCTGTGTGTTTCAAATCCTTTTACTTTTATGATCTAATGTGATTCTTAAGAACTCCCTAAGAAGTAGGCTGGGCTCTGTGGCTCATGCCTGTAATCCCAGCACTTTGGGAGGCCAAGGTGGGCAGATTATGAGGTCAGGAGTTCGAGATCAGCCTGACCAACATGGTGAAACTCTGACTCTAGTAAAAATACAAAAACAAATTAGCTGGGCATGGTGGTGCACTCCTGTAATCCCAGCTACTCAGGAGGCTGAGGCAGAAGAATCACTTGAACCTGGGAGGCGGAGGTTAGAGTGAGCCGAGATTGCACCACTGCACTTCAGTCTGGGTGACAGAGTGAGATGCCATCTCAAAAAAAAAAAAAAAAAAAAAAGTGATGGGGGAAGATACTACCATTCTCATTGCATTGATGGAAACTAGAATGAGAGTGGACTGTTGCTCAAAGTTGTAATGAAGGAAGAGGCACATCTGGGACTGATGCTTAGGTTTTCTAGCCATTTGCTCAATATTCCTGGATGCCCAGTGTCTTCCTACTCTGCAATCTATCCCATTCTCATATTTACATCTGGTACAACCATCTACCCCGTTCTTCAACCCACGCTTTTCTTTGTTTTCATCACTCTCACATCCTGTATACCACTGTCTTGCCCATTCTACTTTCAAACCACATCCCACATCTGTTCTATTGGCTCCCTCTCTATCATATACATCCCTGTCCAAGCTAGCATCACTTCTCACCCAAGCAACAGTAATAGCTGCCTGTCTCACCTCTGGCTCCCACTCTTACATCCCCATGTCTATTCTCCACATAGTAGCCAAGTGACTTTCCTGAAACTCACATCAAACTCTGTTCCTTCCCTGCTCAGAACCCTTGAATTGCCCTTTGAATGAATTCAAAACTCTTCATCCCAGCTACCATTGCACAAAGCCCCATGTGACCTGGCCTCTGCCTGTCTCTGATCTTATCCCCACATCTCCCACCATCTCTCACGTGCTCCGTATGTCACAGCTAGGCTTAGCTTTCTGTCTGTTACTCTTAGGTTGGAGCAAAAGTAATTGTGGTTTTGCTATTAAAAGTAATGGCAAAACTTTCGTCTGTTACTATTAGCTTTCTGTCTGTTACTATTTCTGTCTGTTACTATTTTTGTTAAAAGTGATGGCAAAACCCACAATTACTTTTGCACCAACCTAATAGAGCATGCTTAGCTCTAGTCTCTTATGACCTGAAGCTCTCTGGCCCTAGTCCTTCCACTGTCCGGTTCCTTCTTGTCATCCAGGTCTCTGCTTAACAACTGCCCTCCCTGAGCACCCAAACTGAAGGGGACCCCGTCACCCTTTTCCACATTACTCTGTTTTACCAAATTATGTCATTACTTCATATTTTGATTTAATGTCTATCTCGACTTACTAAATACAGTCCATTTATTTAACAAGCATTTATATAGCATCACTATGAGCCTGGCATTTTTCTAAATGTATTAGCTATGTTAACTCATTTAATCCTCATAACACTCCTAACCTTTTTTCAGATAAGAAAATGGGGAAACAGAAACTTCTTCAAGGTCACCTAGCTCATCAGCGGCGACACTGAGATTTAAATCCAGGCAGTTTGGCTGGAGAGTCCTTGCTTTTGGATGGGAGTCTTGTTTATCACATTCAACCCTAAACACCCATCATGTACAACAGTGCCTGGCACAGAGTAGGCCCTCAATAAATAATTGTCAAATGACTGAATAATGTAGTGACTTCTAAGGAGACCCTAACCTTGGATCTCCATGAGCTTGCCCTGGGTATACCCTATCACCTGTCTGATCCTTACAGCTTTGGTATTCAGAAACTGGCCTGACTAACATTTTCTGAGATATTTCAATATAACTTCACCTTCAGCCAGAGTAATGTTTGAAATGAAAGCTATCCTCTGCTTGAAATCTGTAGTCATAACTAACATGTACATGATGATGTATACATTTCTATGGTACTTTTCATATGCATCTTCTCATGTAACAATAGTGCAAGGAAAGGAATCATTCCAAACCTTTCAAGAGAGTAGGGGAGACCGAATTGTCATTACCCTAGCAGGTTAATATAATAGTTTTTCACCCAGAGTTAAATCCAGAGGAGAGAAACCACATGATAGACATTTGCCTGTGTCCGTAACATCCGCAGGGAACATTCACCTGTGTTACTAAGGCTAATTTGGGGTTGATAGGGTTGGATCTTACTGACAATATCTGGTTATGAAGTTTTTTAAAAAAAAAAAAGGTGGGAAAAGTTAAATCTTAGGGCAGGGCAAGGCTGAGCCAAGTTTAATTAAATAATAGTGTGTTGTTTTAAAATATCAGATGCAGGGCACAGTGGCTCATACCTGTAATCCCAGCACTTTCAGAGGCCAGTGTGGGCAGATCACTTGAGATCAAGAGTTGGAGACCAGCCTGGGCAGCATAGCTAAACCTGTCTCTACTGAAAATGCAAAAATTAGCTGAGCATGATGGCACATGCCTGTAATCCCAGCTTCTTGGGAGGCTGAGGCACCAGAACCACTTGAACCTGGGAGGTGGACCTTGCAGTAAGCTGAGATGGAATGCACCACTACATTCTAACCTGGGTGACAGACTGAGACTCTGTCTCCAAAACTAAATAAATAAAAGAAATCATCTTCCACCTTTCCATACTTTCCTCATTGTTTCACAGAGCACTCCTGTCATTCCACTGCCATCAGCCCACCCTGGAACGTTTCCCTTATTTCTTGTAAGCCTGCACTTTCCCAGTTAGCCTTGCCTTTAACAGTCAGTTCCTAGGTATATTCTTCCCCTTAAACCTTACCTCTCCTGTGTCCTCTTATCTCATGGGATCACTAAGTGAATAGTTCTGTTAACTAGTCATCACAAGCCTTATGCAAAAGCCCCTTTCTCCTTGATCCACTTTGGTCAGTTGTCTTCCGTTTTGTATTACTATTGCAGTCTGCTTCACTGGGTTACAAGCAGCATGAAGCTGATTTTGTGTAGTCGAGTCTGGGCTTTGATGGCAAACTGCCTTGGTTCGAATCTTTGCTCTGCCACTTACTGTAAGTGTAAACCTTGGCAACGTATTTCATCTTTCTTTTTTTTTTTTTTTTTTTTTGAGACAGAGTCTCACTCCGTCACCAGGCGCCAGGCTGGAGTGCAGTGGCGCAACCTCGGCTCACTGCAACCTCCGCCGCCCGGGTTTAAGCAATTCTCCTGCCTCAGCCTCCCAAGTAGCTGGGACTACAGGCGCGCGCCACCACGCCCAGCTAATTTTTTTGTATTTTTAGTAGAGACGGGGTTTCACCATGTTGACCAGGATGGTCTCGATCTCTTGACCTTGTGATCCGCCTGCCTCGGCCTCCCAAAGTGCTGGGATTACAGGCGTGAGCCACCGCGCCCGGCCCGTATTTCCTCTTTCTGTGAAATTATTTCTTCTACAAACTGGGGATAATATAGCACCTGTCTCAGAGAATTGTTCTGCATGTTGTAATACTGCATGTAAAGCACTCGGAATGCTGCCTGGCCTGTTGCAGTGTTGTATGTTAGTATCATTGTTGAAAACAGTGACAGTTTTTATACTCATCACAGCTCTTGTATACATAATTGGCACTTGATAAATGTATGTTGGAAACAGTCTCATTGGTTTCTTTCATCACTGGTCTCAGTGGCTTAAAGGATTATTCATCTCAAATAATACTATACCACAAATGACTTAACAGACGTTTAATATAAATTTGCAAAAGAATGATAATTTTTGCAATAATGGAAACAAAGCATGATGTTGTGAAATGAATAACTTTTTTTTTCCAGTGTGAGAGATGATATTGTTTGCAACCTTTCAATGAGATTGGCTCAGTCCAGCTGGGTAGGATTGTAAATCAGTGTCTGCATCTAGATGACCCATCACCTTGAAGGTCATCAGGAATGGTGACCTTTTAGCTGGTTTAGGAGGTTCAGCTCAAAGATGAACCCAGAAATGATGGAGAATTGATGTTAATTTTATAATCCAGCCTGGCTCAGTTAAATTCAGCTAATACCAGCCGAACGGCAGGTTACTTACAGATATGTGGGTGTAAAATTGAATGTTTATTATTTTATCCACTGAGATCTTAGAATTATTTGATATGCAGAACTGTCACAGTGGAAACCTTTCTCATATGTGCATTGGTACTTGAAGCAGGGTTTTTCTTCTAATCTGTAGCCACGGCTTTGGGATCAGACAGCAAGCAGCAAAGCAATGACAGAGGTTGGAAAAGTGGTGACCCATGTTTTGTGGTAGCAAAACACCTGGTAAAACTGTCACCTGACAACATCTGGAAGGCAAGTAACATACCTCATGAAATGGTGAGAGACGTAAGGAAATCTTGAGGCTGAATGTTGACAGTGTGAGCTGGCTGTTACGTGTTGTACGTAATCAAATACTGAAAGAAAGGAACAAGTTCAGAAAAGAACTGATTGGTTTCAAAGCCGAATAGAGAGGAAACAGAGAGAGGCCAGAGATTTTGGGACTTTCAGGGCTGAAAAATTAAATTGTTTCTCCTCTCCAACCAGTAAAAGAGAAAACTGAAAAGTTCTTTGAGTTTAAAAGCTTACTAAGGCATAGCCTCTGGGGAAAGACTGAATCAAGCTTTTAAAAGATCATTACAAGGATTTAAGAGGTAGCTATAGAGTTTTTTCCCCAGTGGGACATAATGGATCTGACATATTGGAAGTCTGATATATCGAAGGAACTGTTAATAAGTATATTGGATGCCTCAAAACAAATTGTGGGTGTAACTTGTCACATAGAGTTGTTGAGAATGAAATGCAAAAAGTCAACAAAGTTTTTGAGTGAGGTGTCTTGCCCCAAAGCACCCTACGCCAGCATGAAAGAGATGTGACTATTAACTAGTTTAGAAGGTTCAGCTCAAAGATGAACCCAGAAAAAAAATCACTTGATTCTCCAACTTTCTATCAGCAGGAAGCGGGCTAAGAAATCTCCCCAGCTGCCAAGAAGGTAGTAGGGAGTAGGGTGACCTGGTTTGCCTGGGGTTTTCCTGGTTCAGTACGGAAAGCCCTGCAACCCAGGAAACTCTCAGTCCTGGACAAGCTGGGACAGTTGGTCACCCTTCTAAGAGGGCATATTCTACAATGCTATTTTTATGTAGCCAAGAAAGATATTGGAAAAAAAAGGGACATCCACAGAGTAGAGTCAAGAGTCATGGTGAACAATGGACTTGACACTTATTCCCAGGAAGCAGAACCGAGGCTTAAAGAACATTTCCTGTCTCTTAGGTAGGAGGATCCTGATAAGATTTCAGAATTGCTATGGGCCCCTGACTTCTCACATCTTCCTTGACCCGCCTTGCTTAAGAGCTGTGGTTTCATTTGTCCCTCTGTGGTGTGCCAGCGAATTCTCAGGCCTCATTTGGAATTTCCCCAAAGATCTCTTATGAACTAAATGATTGGCTCAGACAACTTACAGAAATGGGGGCCAGGCTCAGTGGCTCACGCCTGTAATCCCAGCACTTTGGGAGCCCAAGGTGGGCGGATCACGAGGTCAGGAATTCGATACCAGCCTGGCCAATATGGTGAAGCCCCGTCTCTACTAAAAATACAAAAAGCAATTAGCCAGGTGTGGCAGCGTGCTGTAGTCCCAGCTACTCAGGAGGCTAAGGCAGAAGAATCGCTTGAACTTAGGAGGCGGAGGTTGCAGTGAGCTGAGATTGTGCCACTGTACTCCAGCCTGGGTGACAGAGCGAGACTCCATTTCCCCCCTCAAAATGCAGTTTATTTTATGGCATGCTGTTACCAAAGGTGACAGTTTTTTCTATGCAGCAATAGGGAAATTTGTCAGGGCATCTCAGGATAACAACCTAAAGCTGAAGGCCTGATCTCGCTTTGTTCCCTTCACATTTTCAATTCACGGAGAGAGCATTAGATGAAGCTGTTTGGAGCAATTTGGTGTGAGTCATCTCTCGGCCTTGTTTGCATCAGCCAGCTCGGCAGTGTCTGGGCTGCCTCAGGTCCAGTCTGTGTAGGTTTCCTCTCCCTTATGTACACCCCTGCTGTAATCTGATGTGGTTATAGTGGGAGGCAGCTGACTCTGCCTTCCTAAGATGCTGAGAACAACTGAGACAGAAAAAAGCATTCGGGATATAGGCATTCCTCAAAAGGTGACTCTTTTAATCCATTCTGCAAAGTCTTAAAGAAAGGAATAGTTATGTAGATATTTCATGTATTCTGGTGAGACTGAGAAGTATAGAAAGAGGGGCTGAAAAGGCCTTTTAGTTGTTCAGATCATTATACGGGTAAAACCAACCAAGATGACGTACAAACCATGCTGTGTGGTCATAAAAATAAAATGAGATTTTATGACCACAGAAATGTGAGAATACACACTTCTCAGCTTCCTTCTCCTCCTCTTCTTCTTCTTCCTCTTTTCCTTCTTTCTTCTCCTCCTTTCTTCTTCCTTCTTTCTTCTTCCTCCTCCTCTTCCTCTTCCTTCCTCCTTCTCCTTCTCCTTCTTCTTCTTTTTGAGACACAGTCTCACTCTGTCATCCAGGCTGGAGTACAGTGGCACCATCTCGGCTCACTGCAAACTCTGCCTTTCAGGTTCAAGCGATTCTCGTGCCCCAGCCTGCTGAGCAGCTGGGACTGCAGGCACTTGCCACCACGCCCGGCCAATTTTTGTATTTCTAGTACAGATGGGGTTTCACCATGTTGGTCAGGCTGGTCTCAAACTCCTGACCTCACGTGACCCACGCACTTTGGCCTCCCAGCGTGCTGGGATTACAGGGGTGAACTACCACTCTGGGCCCTCAGCTACCTTTACAGTTAGTTTGGGGCCATGCTACTAGGTTTTATTATATTGTATTTTTTTTCTCTTTTTCTTTTGAGATGGGGGTCTCACTCTGTTGTACAGGCTGGAGTCCAGTGGTGCAATTATGGTTCACCACAGCCTTGGCCTGCTGGGCTCAATCTATCCTCCCACTTCAGCCTCCTCAGTAGCTAGGAAGTATAGACCACCACATCCAGCTAATTCTTTTCATTATTGTTTTGTAGAGATGGAATCTTGCCATCTTGCCAGGCTGGTCTGGAATTCCTCCTGCCTCGACCTCCCAAGGTGTTGGGATTACAGTCATGAGCCACCATGCCTGGCCTTATGCTAGCCGGCTTTAGACAATGGCAATAAAACCCCTGTGTCATTTTCTACCACCTCCATATTCTCTCTCCCTCTTTCACAGCTACCTTCCATTAGAGCTACCTGTCACATTTTGGATCCCAGCACCCCCAGATGGAAGAAGCTTGGATCCTCAAGTCATCATTTGGTGGAGAGCCTCTGTAGCAAGCTTCCTGCTGTGCATTGGACTGTGAGGTAAGAGGAATATAAACCTGTGTCTTATTAAACCATGGAGCTTTGGGGATTGTTATAGCAACCAGCACTAATTATGGTGACTAGTATGAAAGGCTAAGGGAATGAAAATAGAGACTTCATCAGACAGTTTTTCTTTTTACCTTAGATTAAGCAACTAGTTTTAAAATGCCATAATTTCACTGGCATTAGAATTTAGCATCCTCGTGTAATTGATTGGCCTCTCAGTTCTTGATTTGAAGTTGGGCGGTAGAGAGAGGGAGGAGGTGCTAGGTTGGAGTTCATGTCATTGAAATCCTTATTCGAAGTACCAAAACTGAGCAGCAGAGGTCAAAAACATAAAGATATTTATGTGTAAGAACCAAAATGCAACATGCCTAAGGTGTTTTACTTTTCTGGATTTCAAGACAGCTGTTCACATCTAGTCCACAGGGGCTCTCCCTCCTCATTCTGGTTACTGTTTCTCATTCATTCACAGAGTGCCCATTTACAAAGAATGATGTATTTATTTCTCTTGTTGGAAATAAACATTAAACATGGCAAAGTTAACACAGGACCTAAGAGCATGCTAGGAGTGTAAACGATCTCTAAAATCTTGCTGAGGCAAAGATTTTGAATGTGTCTTAAGGCCCTAATATGGTCGTTGGCCAGCAACGAAAATGAACCTGCTCCCAAAAGTGTTGACCTGGAAGTGTGTCTTTGTTGCTTAAGTTATGATTACAACTTCCTGAGCTGGTTTTATTAATGAGCTCTAAATGGAAGTGTTTATCTCAAGAGGAAGTGCTGTTTCTTCCTCTTGTCCCTGGTGACATGCTAAACATACTAATTGATATGAAGCTGATTTTTAGGCGACAGGAAAGCCCTGAGGCCTTTGTCACATTGACAATCATGGCTAGACTCATTACGGGGCCTGTCAAATCAGGGCTGGAAAGAGGCTACTGTTTTGAGGTATCCCTGGAGTGTGGGCTTTGCTGTGCTTTGTCATTCAGCATATGCTTGCGAAAGCGCTTCCCTCTTTAACTTGGCCGTATTACCTGCATGGGGACATTGCAAGGCTCTGGGAAGCACCTTTTCTTTCTGTTTCATGCAAAATTTTACATCATTGTATTATACTGCCTTCAATTTCATCAGTCATTGGAATGAAGAGGATTAGACAATTACTTCTTCAAAAATGGGATCAACTGCAACATAAATGACAAAGAATCTATCCTTAGCGCATAAAGACAGTACAAATCAAGAAGAATCACATTGACTATTTGAAAGACCAAAAAAGAGAACCATGACTATATGAAATACCAGTGGCTAATGAAGATCTTTTATTAAACAAATTAACTTTACTACCAAGTAAAGAAAACAAATGAGATATGTCATGAAGAGAAATAGCTCCCCATCTCTAATCAAATTATTTTACTTTTTATAGTATACCTAGTGATATCCAGAGTGCAGAAAACAGGCATTTTCAAACACTGCTGGCCACAGTGCAGGGTAAATAAGTGGACTATTTAGAAATATTTATCCAAAGTCTTAAAAATTTGACCATTCAATTTCGCTCTTGGGAGTTTACTTTAAGGAAATAAATATGATGTATCTAAAGAATATTTATTACAGAATTATCTAAAGTAATAGAATTGGAAGACAGTCAAAACCCAACAATTAAGAATTGGTGAAATATAGTTCTTCCACGTGACAGAATGCAGTACAGCCGTGAAAATCATTGTTCCGGGGTACCCAATAATACAAGGAAACATTTTAGACATAATGTTAAGTGAAAGTGACATGTTACACAAGAGTATTACTCCAGTTTTGAAAAATAAAATAAGTATATTTATTTACATAGAAAGCAGATTGAAAAAATACACATCAAAATGTTTAATGATTATTATTTTAGTGTGATGGGATTTCTTTCTCTCTCTGTGTGTGTGTGTGTGTGTGTGTGTGTGTGTTTGTGTGTGTGTGTAATAATTTCTGTATTTTTCAATGTTTCCACCAGGGGACACATATTTCTTTAATAATCACAGAAAAAGATACATGTATTTATCTTTATATAATATATATTCATATGTATATAAAATAAATTTAAATGCTGGGCTTATGCAATTTTCCCACCTCAGCCTCCTGAATAGCTGGGACTACTGGTGTGTACCACCACGCCCAGCTAATTGTTGTGTTATTTTGCAGAGATGGGGTTTCGCCATGTTGCCCAGGCCAGTCCCAAAATCCTGGGTTCAGGTGATCCACCTGCCTTGGCCTCCAAATGTGTTGTGATTACAGGTGTGAGCCACCATGCATGGCCCTAGCAGAATTTCTTGTTATATACATTGTTGGTAAGAGGGTAAATTATTATAACCACCTTTGAAAACAGTTTGGCATTAAGCTGGACAATTGAATATTCACATATTATATAATCCAAGTAGTCCTTCTTATAGATACACTTTTGTACATGTACAGGAATATACATAGATGCTCTATTTGTTCTAAAAAAAATCCTCAAAACAACCCGAATGCCCATTGACAGGTGAATAAACGAAGTAAGGCATGTGTACACAGTGGAATGTTATATAGTAATAAAAATGAATGAACTGCTTGCAACAATATGAGTCTGAACAATTTAATATTCAGTGAAAAAATAAGTAGAATATTAATTACAGAATGTACCCTTTTTACAAAATTAAAAAGTAAAGCTAAACAATATATTTTGGGAATGAACATATGTGATAAAACTAGAGATATGTAAAAACAAAAGAATGATAAAGAATACAGTGGTTATCTTGGGTGAGAGAAGGCTGAGAGATGGGAAGAATGACAACCATATGGGAAACATACATCAAGTTAATGTCAATGTCTTAGTTTCTTTGTTGGGTGGCAGGTTCATAGTTGTTATTGGAGAGTTTTAAGAAGAGATCCCATCTGCAAGGAGTGTGGTTGGTACTAGTCATTATCGCCCAACCATTTTTTTTTCTTTTTTTTCAGGCAGGGTCTCCCTTTGTCGCCCAGGCCTGAGTGCAGTGATGTGATCATGGCTCACTGCAGCCTTGACCTCCCAAGGCTTAGGTGATGCTCCTGCCTCAGGCCCTGAGAGTAGCTGGGACAAAAGGTGCATGCTGCTAATTATTTTCTTTTACAACCCATACAGAAATATAACACACTGTATACTCAACTTTATTAATAGCTACTCCCTTCCCCAACGTGCAGACTCCAGGACCTCAAAGATAACTTGGTTATCAGTTTCTCTCTTATGGTACATAGCCAACCATTCTTCAAATCAGTCTCTCGTCCTACAATACAGGACCTGTTCAAATGGCATTTTAGCTGTCTTTTAGATGAAGACATGACTGTGTTTTGCTTATTCCCAGTGATCTCACAAAAACAACAGAAAGATCCCATGAAGGTTTTTATTATGGGAGAGTGTGCTCTGCTGCCAAGAGTTTAATTCTAGGTAGAAGACCCACCTGGGCTGTGATTAGAAATCCCTGGGCCGTCAGAATGCCTTCAAAATGAAATAGATGCTCTGGGAGGTGGAGAGTTCGCCAACACTGAAGGTATTCAAACAGAATCAAGGGGAGCATTTGGACTAGCTGACCTCTAAGGGCCCTTCTAACGCAGGATGTGAGGCCAGGTTTAATCCTCTTCCAGAGGGCAATCAGAGCAAAGCCTTCTGTATTTGATAGAGTGGCGTTTTTAATTGTATGCATTACCCCCCACCAGCAATTTTGTCACAAGTTAATAGCCTGTCCTGTTAACTTAGATTATAACACTAATTAGGTACCTAGCATATGGGTATTTATGAGCCTTGAAAATAAGGGCCAAAAAAAGGCCAAACATGTTTTGATGAGCTGTTCTCCTTCTCTACAATGAATTCCCATATTCACAGAGATAATGATGAAATAAGAAATGTGCTTGGTGTCCTTCATGTATGTGTATATTTCTTAAGATCACAAGTACCTTTAACCGATCTTGACAGCCAGAGAACAATTCATGCCGGCAACTTTTCTCCTCATAGGTTTTATTTAGTATCTTGTTCAGATTCCAGGCTACTCTGGGTGACCTCGTGATTTGATTGTCTGATCAGGGAACATTACTCATTAAAAATAAATGTACAAAGAGGTTTGGAGATGGAAGTTTCATGTTTTATTTGTTGAAAAGAAAGAGGTCATGTCAACTAATCAAATTCAACATACATAAATGCAATTCCCAAGCCTCTGAATGCAGGGTATAAAGAAGAGATTACAAAACCAACTTGTTAACAAGTGCTGGGGGAGGTTTCTTAAAGGACTGGATTCTGCTAAACACAGACTGACCTCCCGCGTGGTCCCACTGTGCGTATCTGTCCATTTAGGATGGGTTCTGTCGGATACCTGATTTTAGGATATTTTACTCTAGGAGCTAAGATAGTTTGTGTTCATTTGAACATTCCATTTGTACAGCAAAAATGGGAAATGACTCTTCTTAGTGAAAATTGTGACTTTCATTGTCCCCTTTAGTGTATTTCTCTTCTTCAGCATGGTATTAAGGATGGGAGAAAAAGCATGGGGTTTTGAATTAAAACTAAAAAGAAATCGGGTTTTGGATTAGCTCTGTTACTAGTTTTGTTACTTTGATAAGGACTGTTGTAACTTTGAGGTTTATTCATTTTTAAATCTGGATGTATAACTATATCCATTCTCACAACAACCCTACAAGATGGATATATAACTATATAACTATAACCATATAACTAAATCCATCTCATAGGGTTGTGGTGAGAATCAGATAAAACCGTCATGTGTTCAGAATGTGCTTTGTTCTAGAAAGGATTTAAGGCAGTTTTATAGATGAGGCTGTAGGAAACACACAACTTGTTGCCACACACCTCTGTGGTAACACAGACTCATATGACATATATACACACTATACACCAATGTAGCATAAATTTAAAATATGAGTAAAAGATGAAAGGAAAACAAAAGTGGGAACATACAGTGAAGTCAGAAGTGAGAATAAAAATATGAATGAGATACAAATTTGATTGTAATATTTAGAGCAAATAGCAAAAAATAAAAAAAAGAAAACTCAGTCTATAGAACACGTCACAGTATCCACAATGTAAAAGGAACAGTCACACTAGTTCCCAGAGAACTAGTAAACGTCATTGTTCCAGGACTAGGCGGAGAATTCTTCGTTTCCAGAAGATAATATATGAGGCAATGGGCAAAGTCTTTGACAATGAATGATCTTACAGTAAATGAAATGATGCACTTCATAAGGCTGTTCATTATATGGATTTTTTATGACATTACCCAAAAGTAAAATATGACTAAAAAATACTAGAACATGTGGAAGTGGCTTAGAATGTGTTTCTAGGTATATTGCATCCTGATGACGTGGCTCGCCTGTCTGGGAGAATACGTGGACCACGTATGCTTCAGGCAGCTCTTCATGTGTTAAGCAAGAGATGAACCTGTAAGCAGCCAAGTGCTGTGGAACAATGGATAGTCACTCTCCCGGTACCTCTAACCCCAGAAATAGGACTTGTGTCTCTGTTTGTGAAACTGTCTTGATTACAAAGCAACTTGATGGACTTAACCCTGATGAAGTTAATTCCTGAAGACTTAAAGGGTGATTCCTACTAAGAATATTTGCATCATAATAAGCAACTCTTGAAGGTCCCAACCCCTGAAAGCCCTAAAGAAACGATCTTTAATGAAAATGCTTTGTTCACAATGACAAGACAGGTGTAGAAGGAGGTATTTTTTTCTGGCATTTGATTTTCTACATAAGCGGCCATTACTTATAACACTGTGTCTCTGGGGTGAGATTCCAAGTCTAAATCTAATACAATTTTTCTTTCTAATTTTCAGATTTTTAGAGAAGTCCATTTTGTAAGGAAGACACTTTTATTGATTGTGTCTTCCGACTGTCGCTGACAGTATGTGACTGATGTGTCCTTCATAACTCTGGTGTGCCTGTCCCATGAATAGATCTTACGCTGTTCCCAGTAGCAACAAAGCACTCACAACAAGACCTGATGAAAACGAGTTATTTTCAAATTGATTTTCCTTTCTGTAAAAAGCTCTTATCATCCAATTTACTAAAAAGTTTCTTTTAATTAAAAGCTCATTATTTAAAAAAAAGACAGCTTCAATCTTTAAGCCATTAGGTAAGAACATGTTCTGAAAATCAAGTCGCTTTCAGCAGCATGAAAGAAAATGAATTCTTCAAACTGGGAGTTGCTTTGGAAAGAGATTGCTACCTGGAAAGCTGATCGATACCTTCTGTGTTTCAATCCATAAATGTATGATAATCAGTCAAGAGTGGCTGTCACACTCCCCAGTTTTATGGACAAGATTTCAATAAGCAAGATAACAGTTACCATTTCGTGTTTCAGCCTCTGTGCTTGCAGTACCTTCAGCTGATGGAGGCCAGAATTATTCACCTGCCATTCTCAAAACTCTTCCTATTAAAAGAATATACTGATCACTTAGTTACTTTAGACTGGTGGAGCCTGTGTGTCCAGCTGGAGTCCATGAATATTAACAATAGCAGAAAACAGCACCAACTGGCTCTCTGTATCCTTCCAGATAAAGAAGAGTTTCTTAGGGGCCGAACAGAGTCTCTTTTAAGAAGGCTCGTTTTTTTTAAACATTATTTTAATCCATTTTACCTGAAGAAATCGTGATTTTCAAAGAGAGAATGAGTATCACTGGGTGAAAGTTTGCAAAACCATTAAGCAGAAACATTCATTGATCGACCAAAGTCTTTCTGAATAATTCACTGGAGGCTTGGTGAATATAGAAAGAGTCCAGGAAACAAAGAGGGAGACTTCAAGTGGTGGTCAAATTAATGGTCAGCTGGGAGGCTGCTAGATGCTCAAGTCACTCCCATATGGCAGAGGGTGAATCCACAGGGGTCCCATCAAGAGACACAAAATACACAGCCATTTACACAGGGAAGTTTAATATAAAAAATCATATTAACTGAGTTATGATAGGACATTAACCTATCAAGATATAAAGATAACTCTAAAGGGTACCATAGGGCTGAGGAGAATATCTAAGAAGGGACAAACTTGGGAGGGCCCCCACCCACCAAGCCTGAGGTTCAGATCTTGCTGGAGAAGGTATAGTTGCAGCCCAGTGGTAGCAGAAAATTCTGCTGGGTTTCCAGTTCTAGCTCATCCATTCGTGCCTAGCAACAAGAGACAGCCCTCTGAGATGCAGGCGAGTGGACAGGTGGGCAGGGGCACAGAGGGAGTCGGGGCTGTACAGTGGGTGGAAGGCCTGTATCGCTTGGTGTCCACATGGGAGGGCCACGGGAAGGTGGTCACCAGGCCCAGGCAGGACTGCACTGGTCACTGAGGGACTGCAGATGAGCGGCTGGGGAAGAACACCACCAGGTGTCTCTGCTCCCGTGCCCCATTGACAGACTGTGGGAGGCACAAGAAAAGCAAAATGCAAGTAGAACCAGGAAGAGAAGCCTCTTTCTTCCTGAAATGTCTCTGCAGCACCCTCTACTGACAAAGCTTCGGTCACTTTCACTCTAAAAGGGAGAAATGCTTGAGTCCAGTGGATTATGGCAGAGTAGGTACGAAGGGTGACATTGGATCTGAGAGGCAATACGTTGATAACTGGCTCATTTATAGTGATGCAAAGCATCTTCTAAAAGCAGTGAGAAGTAGGAAGGGGGAAAGGCCTGGCAGTCCCATCACTTCATATATCAAAGGAATTCGGCTTTTGTACTGATGTATGAATACAGGGGTTTGTAGAACCCTGGTCTATATGGATGATGGAAAGACATTAACGATGTTTGGCTTGGGCGAAATTGTGCAGCCAATCTGTATGTTTAACTAATTGCTTACCAAACAATTAACTTTGTTCCCATTAGCATAAATCAATAGTTTGCCATGTATGTTGTCAATGCCCCTGCCCTGCTCCCCCAAAATAACAATCTGCCAAACCGGGTTGTTGGCTAGGGGTCAGTTAGAAGGAAGAATGGGTTGATCTTTCAGTTTTCAGGCAGCTGATGGAGAATTGATTGGATAGCTAAACTTTAGCAGCAGTTAAAAGGGCCCCTGTACTTTGGGAGGTATGGGAGGTAGAGGGAGATGTGGAGAGGAGTTTGACAATCACTGCTAAAAAGATCTGTAAATCAAAAATGGCATCTCATAAGGCCCCCTCCCTGACTTTCTATTACCATGGAACATGAGCTCACTCCTCATGCAGTCCATTTGAGACTCTCCTTGACATTTGTCTTAGCCCAGTTTCATCCGGATGGTGATGCCGGAGGGGAGGGAGTGGCAGAGTGGGGGGCTCGGATCTGGGTCCTCATGTTTCTTAGGAATTGCTGGACCCCGCATACTTCTGAAGTGTGTAGATTCCAGCTCTACATCTCTGGAGGCACTTTCTGTTCCCCAGGAGTACTTAGAGCTACATGTTACTGTACCATCAAGCTAGGTTCTGAATTTTTAAATGCATTTTTAAAAATAAATAGGGAAAACCACTGTGGGAGTCAATAATGAGACGAGTGCATTGAAAAACGCAGTTGCTCAGGCAGCAGGGTGACTGCCTTTGATTGGGAGCAGAAAACAGCCAAATATGTTTTTCACTGATGATAATAAGGCCACAGCTAATTTGTCGGAAAATAGCGTAGCTCATGAGTGTGGATCTTTTCAACTTCATAGACACTAAAATTCATACCAAATTTTTTCAAAAGGTGATAGGCCCCAATAAAAATAATGACTTAGGGTGGGCCTGTAAGCCATAAAGTAATGGGGAATTGTACAATTATTTAATATAATCAACTTAGGTAAATTATGTCAGACTCCTAAATTGTATGTGTGTATGCATGGATAGATAGAAATAGATGTATCTAGATATCTATATAGCTACATATGTTGATATATATACACACATACACATACATATATACATACACACATATATATATGGATATATAAATCTGTATTTTTATATACATTGCATAGGTCAGATTCCCCAAATACTTTCTGACTCTTCATGTTACTAAAATTTGGTTTTACCAGAGGTTATCTTATGCAGGAAATGGTCAAGAATTTTAACAGGAATTCATTATTCAACCATTAATAGTTGCCATTAAGATGAAGAAAATGTGTGTGTGTGTGTGTGTGTGTGTGTGTGTGTGTGCAACATTATATAAAATGACTTTTGCAGTGACGTTCTGTTGAATAACAGAGTGACCTAAATGATAGCAGGACACAGTGTGAACATGGAGGTTCTTCATAAGTGAATTACGTTTAGAAGATAATTATGTTTGGAAGCCTTTTCTATTTTCAGATCTTATTAAGCCCTGTGAGGTCTCTTAGACTTACTTGTCTGGAATCAACAGTGAGTAAGAACAAGTGGTAATTTCAAGAAAGGCCAGAGTATTTCTCTCCTGAGACAAGTGGCGCACACACGTGGGTGAGCAGTGCTGTGGAATGTGCTGGCTGTCAGTGCAGAACCAGCTGGAGAAGTCAGGAAGAGCTGAGGAGGGCTGGGAGAGCAAGTGTGAATGGACTAGAGTCCTCTTACATGTGCTTGAGCCTCACATCAACCTGTGAAGAAGGGAAAAGCAAGAATTGTCAGGTTCATTTCATGAATAAAGAAAAACTCAGATCAGAGGGTTTTACATGCCCAAGGTCACACAGCTAGCATATAACAGAGCTGGGATTGGAAACCAGGTTTTCTAACTACAAATGCCTTATTCTTTCCACTTAATCACACTGACTCATATCTGCCAAATTCCTTCCCACATTTTAATTTTTTTTTAATCCAGGGAGTAAGGCATGGGAATTAATAGTGAATGGATGATGTACTTCATTTTATAAGGATAAATGTCTTTGGTTGCAAAATTACAGTAACAGACTCTAGACATTTTCATAAAAAGTATTTAATAGAAACACCCAAAGAGTTTCTTATGAAAGAAAGTTAAATGAACTAGATTAAATAACGAGGAGCCTTTGATGGAGCATCATAGCTAACCAAGGTTTGGTAATATTTCTAAGGAAGTGCTAAGTAAATAAAGAGACTGTCTTGCTCTAGGAAGTCAACACACAATGTCCAAATTTAACCAAAATTGTTCCTGGAGAATAAAATTTCCATGTCACATTCAAGTGATGTATTTTGTTTGGGCTCTCATGGGATAGAGAGGGGATGGAGAAATAGAACGGCATTTGTGAATTCTTCTTGGCTTGTTTCCTTGTAAAGAAACAAGAGCTATTGGCTTTAGGAATGGTAGTAGGAAACAGAGTCCTGGGTATAAATGAAAGATGGTGGGTTGGAACATAACTGGTAATGATTCACCATATTGCTAGCTAGCAATTTTTCAGCAATCTGGATAAAAGTGATTTGATATCTGTTGCCATACTGGGTGAGCGGAAAACTCCAAGGCCTGGTCCCATTAACCAGCAACTAACAATATTCAGAACAAGATATAGTTCCTTAACTGCTTCCTATACATCAGGCTGTGCCAATCACTTTACATGGCAGGGACCCACTTAAGACTCCAGAACAACGCTACAGGGGAGTAAGGTTATTTTCCCCATTCGACAGAGGAGCCAAATGAGGCTTAAAACTGAACTATAATTTTATTTTGTAGTTGATTCAGTTTTTTTTAACATATAACCTTAACAAGTCTTCGAGGATGTGACGAAAGGTTTGTTCTCTACCTGAAAAGCTAATATTAAAATACAAGCTACTTGGATAAATTTCCTACCATGGGGTATAAGAATAATTATTGAATCTTAGGAAGTAGTAAATTCTTCTCTAGAACTCATTTTTAAATACAGCCAAGATTTTGGGTAAGGGTAGGAATGGTCATGGATCCCTGGCTCCTTCATGTCTCTTCAAAGGCCTGTTTTTCCATGATTCTATAATTTACATTCAGAGTAAAAAGAGTTGAAAGGTGCTTCCATTTTGGGTTAGTAATCCAACTGAGCTCTTTTTTTTATGACCTCATATAGAATAAGGTTTTGAGAGTCAGGGCTGGTTTTGAGGAGAGGTTGGCAAAAGGGATGTAGATGAGATCAGCTCGGGAATCCAAGGACAGTGTGCATAGCATGACCAGCACAGGCAGCCAGAGAGCCTGGGGCCAGCAATCTGCTACTGAGGTCAGGCAAGACCAAGACGACAGGTTCAACATGGCACATGGGAGGCAGAAGCATCAAAGGAGAGGGAATAAGCCATTTTCAGAGTTTCTCTACCTTCACTAGAGGCCAAAGAAGGAGGAGTTGTGGAACTCAGGCAGCCGAACACTTGGGTTTGAAATTGAATTTCTTATTACAATCATGCCCAACTAACGTAAAATCCTATTGCTTTTTATTTTTTGAACATTCTTATAGTCCTCCTAAAATAGTAGGTTTTGATTAAAAGAAAAAAGTTGAGGTGATTTAAACTTGCTTTGACCTGGCTTCAGAGTTTCAATAGACCTTACTAGGTATCTCGAGACCATTTAGGCAGTAGCCTTAAAGCAAATGTTTTCAGTCTTTTGCTGTTGATGGCTGTCAGCCAAATGTTATTAAGAATATCAACATTCAAAACAATTTTGCTGCTCTGAATGAGAAAAGTTGAAGGATTAAGCATAGTGTCTACTCTTACCATCCCCAACACCCTCTGAGGCTACAGGGGCACCTCCTAGGAACCCTTACAACTCTGGGGAGAATAGTTTGGAAACTATTTCCTTGAAGAAAGAAAATCTGTCCTGTTGGTAAAAATGACTGGAAAATTGTCTGTTACCTTGCCCTTAGAAATTGTAGAAAATTGTTTCACATTTCATATGCCCAAAGGTATAATACGTGCATAATTATGGATGAACTGTCTTTGCATAAATTTTAAACTATTAAAGCAATTAATGATTAATGACTAGATTAGGGAAGATGCTCAGGCTCTATTAAAATCTCAAGGCCACCAGCCCCTCCTGAAAGCAGTGGATTAAAGGGACATTCAGAGAGTATCTGGTTGAGGGTAGGTGACAGTTAGAACGAAGGATTTCTGGCCCTAATGATTTTATCGTAAGTTCAGGTGTATGATATTAACTGAGTCAAGTTAAAATAAAAATAGGAGAGATCATAAATATTAACATTTAATATCAGGACAAAAAGAGTATCTTAGAAATGGCTATTCTGCATACTAGCTGCCTCTTAAACTAAATTTGCCTGGGCTCTGTGTACAATCGTGAAATTGTAATTGGTAACTTTTTCATAAACCGTGTGTGTATACAGAGGGTGTGTCAATATACAAGCTATTTAATTTAGCAGCCTATTCACTAAAATAAAAATCAAAATATTGCAAAGTGCTTATGTATTTTTGAGACAAATAGTCCACAGATTGACCATAAATACAATGTTTCTATACTCCTTGTATCATAGCCAAATTGTGGGTATTCTGGGAACATTTAGGGAAACTCTCTTTTCCGCTTATTTAACTTGAAAATGGTTGGTGGTTCACTTCAGAATTTGCTGTCTTCTCTGTCTTGTTATGTCAGCCACATCAATATTATTGGCAACACTTTTAAATCCATCAGTGTGATACCAGATGTGAGTTTTCCTATTTTTAAATTTCTGCTTGCTTTCTCATATTGTAACCAATATGGCAATATGGTTATATACAGAATTACTGCCAGTCCAGGGTCTTATTATATGCTATTATTAAATATAGTAATCTTTTATTTATTTATTTATTTTAATTTCAGTAGTTTTTGGGAAACAGGTGGTTTTGATTACACGGATAAGCTCTTTAGTGGCAATTTGTGAAATTTTGGTGCACACGTCACCTGAGCAGTGTACACTCTACCCAGTATGTAGTCTTTTATTCTTCAGACACATAGCAATATTTTAAAATCTCTAATGATATCATCATCACAAAAAATATTTTTCAAATTGTACTTTAAAAGGCTGCTCTCTGAATAACTTATAAACTCTCTGAGCTTCAGTTTCTTCATAACTATAAAATGGGCGCTAATAATATCTATCTTCTATAGTAATTATGAGGATCAAATGAAGTAAGTCATGTACAAATGCAATAAACTCAAAGTACTATAAACATGAATGGTGGAAATATAAAAGCAGAAGCACAAGAGATAGTCTAGGTGGTAGACCCATGAAAAATGCCCCTTTGACTCTTGCTATCCTAAAGTCGGCCTTTATGGCTCACGTTTCTATTCTCTGATGAAAATATGTGTGGGATAGCTGTGGTTTCCATTTTTTTTTTTTTTTTTTTTTTAATGCATCTCCATGTCTTCTACATGCTCAGATGAGCAGCTTGGGGAAGGACCGCAAATGCCTAAAAACTAAAATACAGTTCTACACGAAGCATCCAAAGATCTACAAACTTTGTGCAATCAGCATGTTTGCCTCTGACACAGATAGAACTATCCACAATCGAATTTGTTTTAACTCTTCCCCAAGGAAACACAAGTTATCCATGAGATTTTTCATAAGTTGTCTGTTGGCCTTCCTGTCTCTTTCTCTCCTTTTGTCTGGTATAACAATGTCTTGGTTCACAAGGCAAAACTCTGTTATTGACTTAATGCCAATAATTCTGGCTTCTAATGTTCAAGGTGTTTTCAAGCAATCATGGTAGACCATGCTGGGCTTTTCCTAGGAGGACACAAAATGACACGGAGCAGAAATAGGATGAGCCCAGTGTATTATTATAGATAAACTGAATTTCCAGGCTTTTTAAATATCCTTTAAACTTATTGAGGCTGACCTTGAAGACTGTTATGTAGGGCGACCACAGAAATTTTCAAAAGGAATAAATGGCTAGTTTGATACCTGTCATCTCTGAGCCTATGTTCCTGCCAGAAGAGCTTTATTCTGTCCTCTCTACCTGACCAACTCCTACTCATACTTTAAGACCCAATTCCAATTTCACCTGCTAGAACCACATGAACCTAGCATGATCTCTCAATCATGGGCTATCTTTAGTTGGGTATTTTACATTTCATGTGCACATATCTTAGCTGCTCATTAGGCTGAAAGCTTCTTGGAGGCTAGAATAAACCATATTCTCCAAGGTTCTATATATAGTTGGTCCTCTGTGTCCACAGGTTCCACATCTACGGATTCAGCCAACCACAGATCAAAAATATTCTACATAAAAAAATTGGATGGTTGTAACTGTACTTCACAGACTGTTTTTCTTGTCATTATTCTCTAAACAATATGGCATAACAATTACTTATATAACATTTACTTTGCATTAGGTATTATAAGTAATCTAGAGATAATTTAAATTATATGGGAGATGTGCCTAGGTTATATGCAAATATTATACCATTTTATATAAGGGACTTGAGCAACCTGAAATTTGGTATCCACAGGGGTCATGGGAGCAATCTCCCACAGATACTGAGGGACTATATATGGTATATGTACAGTAAATAGCTTTTAAATTAAAATAGATTGATTTGACAGAAAATTTCAACGGTTTGGATAATGTTTTCCCAGCAGCTAACATAAAATTTCAATAAAAATTCTGCCATTTGGAATGTCAGAATGCGATCTAAAAGCTTGATTTGATTGTTAGAATACAGGGCCCCCAAAGAGGATGAAAGCTGCTTTTGAATAACAGAAGGTCAAAGAACTAGTTGGTTAATTTTTTTTTGGCTTTAGAAAAGGAATTGAAAAACCGGCCTGTTTTGCCTACCTATTGAAGGAAGGTAGTTCTAACTTTCATGTGCAGTATCGAATCCTACCCTCAATTTGGGCATAAGTTGGATTTAGAAAACTCCAAGGCAAACTTAAAAAAATTACTCTCATTCTGGTTTATAAAGTCAGAAGAATTAGGGAGCTACACATTAAGCGTCACATTAGTTTTATTTTGTTTTTGAGACAGAGTCTCACTCTGTTGCCCAGGCTTGAGTGCAGTGGTACAATCACAGCTCACTGTAGTCTCGACCTCCTGAACTCAAGCAATCCTCCCATTGCAGCCTCCCAAGTACCTGGGACTATAGGCATGTACCACCATACCCAGCTAATTTTTTTATTTTTTGTAGATCCTGGGTTTCACCATGTTGCCCAGGCTGCTCTCAAACTCCTGGGCTCAAGTGCTGGGATTACAAGGCATGAGCCACTATGCCTGGCCCGCAAATTAGTTTTTATGGAAAAATGTAAAAGAGTATTGTTTTTATCAAGCATCTTTGGAAGAACGTCTAAATACCCATCAGAATATATAGACCTTTCAGTGGAGAAGAGTTCTGTTGTAAAGTGATCGAAGCAGCAGACCTGGATCCAGACAGCCTTTGGCTTTTCACAGTGTGAAGCTGGGATTACTCACTCTTCCTATTATTTTCCAATCCTTTCCTACTTTCTGCTCTGTTTTCTAAAGATGTTCCAGTTTTCACTGTAATCCAACTTACTTCTCTTTTGGGGCCAGCACGACCACATGTATTCAGTTCTCCAATTCGAGAGCATCAGTTAATTTTTAAACTTTGTGTCATTAGTGCATGATTTGGGAAATTTCTTCTGTGGGCTATTTGTTTTCTCTTTCATCAGAATCTGAGAGTTGGTAAGAACTGGTTTTGTAACCAATCTTGCACGATCATGCAGCCCTCTGCCTATCAGATCTCTGAGCCCATGGAAAGAAACTACAGTCATTATAAGTTTAAGTCCCTCCATATCCAGAAAGCTTCCTAATGAACACATGGCATTCCACAGTTTATAGTGTGAGAGTCCTGGAAGGGATTGAAGTTCTTCAAGGATTATTTTTTCTTGAACATTATTTTCTTCCTAACCCATTCCTAAAATTGGATGTTCTCTTTTATTCTTAAAAATACCCAGGGAAGAAAAATTAACTACATGCTCTGACTTGGTTTTAATGCTTGACAGCTCTTGAAATCAGAAAGGGACATGAAATCTAGACTCTTGCTGCAGTCGATGCCTGACCTCAGTTGTTTTGTCTTAACTGTAGCCTGGAATATCAATTACTCATGCATTAGATGCAACCCATTTGTATGGAGCTCTAGGGGTTTAAAAATTCTGGCATAGGCCATTCTGTTTGACCTCCTCTCTGGGAATGGAAATGACCTTCTGCTCCTGTCTCCTGTGCTGCACCATACAGGCCACCTGCTCTGGTCTGTTTTGCATCCCTGGGTTCCCTGAACATGCGCATCTTGCTCATTCCTCTCTCTGATCTGTGCATGCTGTGTCCCCATCTGGCACACCCCACTTCTTTCTCTTACCAGCAGAAGGTAAACTCCAGGAGCCGACAGGCAAGGACTTTCTCTCTTTTGCTCACAGCTGTGTCATGAGGCATGTCACAGCCATATCACTCAGATTGTATGCCTGGAACAGTGTCAGACACTCCACACCTACTGGATATGTGATATTTAATAATTGATATTCAAATTTTACCCAACATCAAGGCCTTTGCCCAGGAAAATAGAGCAGCATAAACCATAATTCATTCAACACAGCTGCTGTCTTCACCACCAATGGGTGTCTACACCATACTGCTCCTTTATTTGCAGTTACAAGTACATGGAGTTGATTCCTCATCACAGTACATGTTTTTGTTAGGTAAAGAATGAGCTGCCTACAATTGTTGATGAGTGAAAACATTGTGTCTCAGTAACACAGAAAGGTAATGTCCAATTCCAGACCCAGGTCACAATAAGATCATAGATACCATTTATTGAGAGCTTAGTATAGTGTGTCAGGCACTATTCTAAGGGCTTTATAAATCTCAACTCAATAATTCTCTTTATCATTCCATGTGTTAGATATGGTCATTACCCCTATCTTACAAATAATGATACAGAGGAACAGAGAGATTAGGTAACTTGCACAAGGTCACACAGCTAGCAGAGCCAGGATTGAGACAGGTAGGTCTGGAGCTGGGGCTTTCATTTCTTCTCTTCTTTTTTGTTTGAGATGGAGTTTCGCTCTGTTACCAGGCTGGAGTGCAGTGGCGCGATCTCGGCTCACTACAACCTCCGCCTTCTGGGTTCAAGTGATTCTCCTGCCTCAGCCTCCTGAGTAGCTGAGATTACAGGCATGCACCACCACACCCAGCTAATTTTTGTATTTTTAGTAGAGACAGTGTTTCACCATGTTGGCCAGGATGGTCTCGATCTCTTGACCTCGTGATCGGACCGAGTCGGCCTCCCAATGTGTTGGGATTACAGGCGTGAGCCACCGCGCCCGGCCCCTGGGGCTTTAATTCCTGTGCCACACTACTGTTCTCTTTGCCACATTGCTTGACTTTAGGTCTTGTGTTCTTAATCTCTGCTTTCTCCTGATGGGGACCATCTTCCATACTAGAGGAATGCCACCTTTACTGCCACACAAACACTGGCACTAAGATTGGGAAACTTAAAGTCAGCTGTTTCCTTTCTCAACCCACACTCAGCCACCTCAAGGCTCACTTTCTCTGATTCCTTTCTGTTATTTATGAATACATCTGTCTCCCCATTAGACCAGAAGTGACTTCGACGACAGCAAATGTGACTTACTCATCTCCCCTGCTCCCTCCCTCCACATTCCAGAACACAGTCCAGTGCTCTGGACATAGCAGGAATTTGGCAAGCATTTGTTTAACAAATATGTTTGGGGAATTGTTTCTGTTCTTTTCTTTTAAAGCCAAACTATTCATAAGGGTTAAAAACGTTAAACCTCATCTGTCACCTCTGAGATGGATGGCAGGGAAAATGACTAAACAGTCTGCTCCAGCTGTGGAAACATACGCCCTGGGGAGCACCCAGCGAGCCCTCAAACCTGGAGACCAAGCAATCTGTAACACATAAGGCCGTTTTTTAAGTCAGCAGTGGCCAGTGAATGAAAGGTTGTATTTTCAAAGAAGAATGAACTGCAGCTTTAGAGGAGAGCTTCCTTTGTGGAGGTCTTAATAACACAGTAAGCAATATTTTATGGATTTTTTGGTAATAGCTCTTATCTGAGAATGTCTGTGAGAGATTAAAGATGGCCACGAAGGCTTTGCTATTCTTTCCTTTGAGCAGTAGGATCTAACTCCCCTCTTCTTGAATTGGGGCTGGGCTTAGTGACTTGCTTGACCAATCACATGCTGAGCAAGTAACACTTACGGCTTCCAAGTCTAAATCACAAGAAGCCATTGGCTTCCACCTTGACCTCTGGGCACACTCAATACTGGAACTCAGCCATTGTGCTGTGAGGAAGCCCAGGGAACCACAGAGAGGCCAACGTGGAGAGGAATCATGGTCTCCTCGGGAGAGCTGCAGCTGCGGCCCTGGCCGATAGCCAGCAGGGATTTGCCAGCCATGCGAGTAAATGGTCTTGGAGTGGATCCTTCATCCCAGCCCGGCTCTCCCATCTGGTGCACATGGAGCAGAGAAGGGCCATTCCATCAAGGCTTTCCCTAGTTCCTGACAAAAAAAAAAGAAACTGTGAACAAAATGAAGACATTTTAAGCCACAAGCTGAAAACAGCAATAATGTTAAAAGCAGCACAGGGAGAAACAGCTCCAAGTATACCAGATCAAAAAGCTCTTCACTTTATATGTGATTTTTCCCAAACATATCCACTTGTATTACATATTTGACCTGCCTTTTTACCTCTTGAGTCATGGTGTTTTAGAGAGAAACTGTTCACTTCATAGGTCAAAACTATGTCAAAGGAAGACAGAGGAAAACAAAACAAAACTCCATGGCTCTGTTATTCTAAACTGAAATTGTAAAGGAATTAAAAGGTGGCAGTCTGCTCTTAAAAAAGTCGACACATAATCCTATGATTGATTTAAATCCAGATTTATAATATTAAGAAAATCTAAGCCTTTAACTAGATCAGTTACTAGATCAATTATTTCAGAGAAATGTTAGACCGCTGGTATAAAGCCACCCTGATGAAAAAATAGGCAGAATAAAAATATCTTCCCACCTCTAACTCTCTAAGCCCAGCATTAACAGTTGATTCACTTATCTTTATAAGATCTTATTTTAAAATGCAAACATTCTGAAGGTTCGTGCATTTACAGTTAACACAGCCTTCAGTTACTCACAAGTTAGGCTGAGTTACAGATTCCAGTCCACTGTGTAGAGGTGGGGAAAATGGGGTGGTTCTCGGTGAGCAGCTGGTAGCCAGCAAGGGGACATGTCACATGGGAGGGAAGGAGAAAGCTTGGGAGGCAGCAAGCTGTGAAAAAAGTGAGATTGGAAGCATCTAAAAATGTCTCCTACTTTGCTGGCTTCCTTTAGACTGACGAAGCTACAGGGACTTATGAGAACCTTTGAAAAATACAAGGCTAGAAAGGGTTAAACAAGACAGCCAGGAGTACTGAGTTGTTCCTTCCAATTAATAACTCTGTAGGGTCTTATATTGTTTTGCCTCTCTCCAATGTCACCTCCTTGCTGGCCCCTACAACTGGGAGGATCCCCCTGGTGCTCTTTGAAATTGAGTTTGCTTGACCTCTTGAGTGACTGTGATTCTCAGCTGAACAGGATATTCCTGTCTTTGCTCTCCCCATGTAGCCTCAAATGCTCCTGGCCTTATAACTTGTCAGCTCATTATCAAGGTGTTCATAGAACAGTTAGAAACCCTAAAGGAAGATAGTTAAACAGGTATTTTCCTCAGGGCCCACAGAAGCTCTCTGTTACACACTGACTAGGGAAGTCTCCATCACTGACCAAGTCCTTTGAGGACATAAGAGGAGAAGTACCCAGTTACTTTCACATGGTAGTTCATCTGAGATTAATATTTACCTGGTTCAAATACTTTCCTCATTACGCTAAAGAGCTTCTACATAGCCAAAGAAACAATCAACAGAGTAAACAGTCAACCTACACAATGGGAGAAAATATTCACAACCTATGCATCCGAAAAGAACTAATATCCAAAATCTATAAGGAACTTAGACAAATCAACAACAAAAAAGCAAAGAACCCTATTAAAAAGTGGACAGCTGAGCTTGGTGACTCACACCTGTAATCCCAGAACTTTGGGAGGCTGAGGTGGGCAGATCACCTGAAGTCTGGAGTTCAAGACCAGCCTGACCAACATGGAGAAACCCCATCTCAACCAAAATATACAAAATTAGTTGGGCATGGTGATGTGCTCCTGTAATCCCAGCTACTCGAGAGGCTGAGGCAGGAGAATTGCTTGAACCCTAGAGGTGGAGGTTGCAGTGAGCCGAGATCACCCCATTGCACTCCAGCCTGGGCAACAAGAGTGAAACTCCATCTCAAAAAGCAAACAAGCAAAAAAAAAAAAAAAAAAAAAAAAAAAAAAAAAAAAAAAAAAAAAAAAAAAAAAAAAAAAAAAAAAAAAAAAAAAAAAACAGTGGGCAAAGGACATGAACAGGCACTTCTCAAAAGAAGACATACACATAGCCAACAAACATGAAAAAATGCTCCACATTACCAATCATCAGAGAAATGCATATTAAAACCACAAGGAGATACCATCTCATACTAATCAGAATGGCTATTATTAAAAAGTCAACAAATAACGCATATTAGAGAGGACGCAGAGAAAAGAGAATGCTTATATACTGTTGGGAAAGTAAGTTAGTTCAGTCTCTATGGAAAACAGTAAGGAGATTTCTCAAAGAACTAAACATAGGACTACCATTAGACCCAGCAATCTTACTACTGGGTATCTACCCAAAGGAAAAAAATCATTTTATCAAAAAGGCACTTGCATTCACTGTTTATCACAGCACCATTCACAATAGCAAAGTCATGGAATCCACCTAAGTATCCATCAGTGATTGATTGGATAAAGAAAATATGGTGGCCTGGTATGGTGGCTCATACCTGTAATCCCAGCACTTTGGGAGGCCAAGGCAGGTGGATTATCTGAGGTCAGGAGTTCAAGACCAGCCTGGCCAACATGGTGAAACTCCGTCTCTACTAAAAATACAAAAATTAGCTGGGCGTGGTGGCAGGTGCCTGTAGTCCCAGCTACTTGGGAGGCTGAGACGAAAGAATCACTTGAACCTGGGAGGCGGAGGTTGCAGTGAGCCAAGATTGCGCCTTTTCACTCCAGCCTGGGCAACAAGAGTGAAACTCCGTCTCAAAAAATATGTATATATATGGTACATATACACCATGGAATACTATGCAGTCATAAAAAATGAAATCATTCCTTTTTAGCAACATGGATGGAACTGGAGGACATTATCCTAAGTGAAATAACTCAGAAACAGAAAATCAAATACTGCATGTTTTCTCTTATAAGCAGAAGCTAAATAATAGGTACATATTGACACAAAGATGGAAACAATAGACACTGGGGACTCCAAATGGGGTGAGGAAAGTTGGAGGGCAAGGATCAAAAAACTACTTAGCAGGCACTACGTTCACTATTTCGGTGATTTCACTAGAAGCCCAAACCTCACCATTACACAATAGACCCATGTAATAGACCTGCACATGAAACTCTGAACCTAAAATTTAAAACAATACTTTGCCCATTGATTGTTTCATTTCTCTATATGGCTAATTAGTTACAGAGCAAAGACTATTCTGAGGAAAAAAGGGCAATTTCCCCTCTGCTGAGACCAACCCCATACACTTCCTTAGAGGTCTTTCTTCAAATGGGGGACCATTATACTGGTGTCCATCTCTTTGAAGAAAAGGAGAAGTTTGAGGCTCTGTTTTTTTTTTTTTTATCATAATCTTTTCCATCTTTTAATTTTTGTCCAACCTTATCTACTATGGCAGAAACTACCAATATCTGAGTTTTTCTTTTGGAGGCACGTAATTACACCGTATTTCCCATCCTATGGTATCTATGTTTGAATATACAGCTGATTCCTATCAACATGACACATCTCAGAGAGGAGAGGTGTGTTACTTGGAGGCTCAGGTGTGTCTGCTATGCTCTCTCAGTCTTTCTTTACACATCTCATAAATGTAGAGAACTCTGATGTACAGTCACAAGTTGGTAGATGCCTGGATCCCTGAATGATTGCATGGAGCAGTGCTCTCCATTGACCACACTGAAATGTGACTTGACTGGGAACTTTTTAATGTTATGTTACATTGTTTGTCTTAGCAATCAAGTCTACTCTGACTCATAATTGCCAACTTTTTTCTCTTCTCCTTTCTTTTTCTCCCTGGCCAAATGTTTGTTGGTACTCTGTTGCTGAGTCATTTCTTGAATCTTCAACTGACTAACTCATCAAAAGTTACTTATTAATAGCCCTAGCTCTTCAAAGATAGGGCAGGTATACTGTTCACCTTTGTACCTCTATTGTCATTCATGCAGTAGGTTCAGTAAATAAATGTGTAAGGTGCTATTAATAAGATGTTGCTAAAATAGGTCCTTCTTCTTGAGGGGCTTACCTCAAATTGAGGAGACAAGATATATACCTATGTAAGGTAATATATGAAAAGTGCCAATGGTTTGTTCAGAAAATAAGTGCAGCAGTGGATCAGAAGAGGAAGCTAATATACAGCCTACTGTAATTAAGGAAGTGTTCACATCAGGGAGGAGAGGTGAGCTAAGCTTAATGGGCCGGTAGGATTCTAAGAGGTGGAGGAGATGGGAGAAATCATAGGAAAAGAGAAAGAGGAAGCATCTCTAGAGTTGCCCAGTGACATAAGCACAATTAAAACTTGGTTGTGTACATCATTCTTCCGAAAGTGAGGTCCTAGCCCAGTTGGCTAATCAACAAAATTATACCTCTCTGCTCCTGGCATATTGTACTTTCATGTACATCTTTAAAACAAGTCCCCTGATCTCTCCCTATGTGAGATATATAAATAAGTGCTCATTATTGATAGTACTCCCTATACTCTATATGACATAGTCTTTGCAATAGATCAGAGAGTTTTATCTGGCTTTCTCCTCCGTTCTGTCTATCAGTAACTTAAGCTTGCAGTCTCATTGAATATATATTCCTCCATAATTTCTTCTCATGGCTTAAAACTAATTTTAACAAACTTTGTGTGTGTAGATACATTTATTGAAAAGCAAAGGGTTCTCATCCATCTTTCATCATAGAATATGGAGAAGACTGAGACTATAATCCCAGAGCAAAGAGTTTAAGTACAGATGATATTAGCTGTATATCACCAAGACAGGGCTGTTGGCTTATTATGACAGACAGGATTGGTGGTTCATTGGTAGTTTTCAAATGAAGAATTCACTATAAATGCTGATAAAGGCAGGCCAAGCTGATTGTTGTCCAGGAAGCAGAACAGACAAGGAGACAGCTCTCAAGAGGGTCAGCCATTGGGAAAGGAGTGGAGAGAAAGTGTTCTGGGGTTGCAATACGGACTTAGGAGAAGGCATCTGAGAGCTTTGTTTCATGTTAATTTTCAACTGGACCCATTCTTTTTCCATTCCTAGCATTCACGCTCCCATCAGAAGAGTTTCTGTTCTTGCTATAGGAACCTTAAAAAAAAAAAAAAGGTGTTTTTGTTTGTTTGTTTTGTTTTTTGAGACAGGATCCCACTCTGTCCCCAAGGTTAGAGTGCCGTGGCACAGTCTTGGCTCACTGCGACTTCCACCTCCCAGGATCAAATGATTCTCCCATCTCAGCCCCCCGAGTAGCTGAAACTACAGAAGTAGACCACCACACCTGGCTAATGTTTGTACTCTTTGTAGAGATGGGGATTTGCTACATTGCCCAGGCTGCTTTTGAACTCCTGAGCTGAAGTGATCTACCTGCCTCAGCCTCTCAAAGTGCTGGGATTACAGGCGTGAACCACCATGCACAGTTTAGGGAACTGTATTTGACACAGTTGTAATTGTGGGGAAAAATGAGAGAAATGGAATATTTACCCATAAAGCATAGTTATAAAATTCCTTTAAATGTTCTATTTTATTCTCCAATATATTTGAAAATCCAATAAATTAGTATTCTAGATGTGCTGAATCTCCACCTCCTCTGTCTCTGAGAATACTTATGGTCCTCACCATTCCCCTGGTCCTCCACAGAGTTGGCCTTAATACTGAGGTCGACTTTTCTGCAAGTGCTTTTTCCTTCCTCAGTAGCTGCCTATAGCCCTGGTTCTTGGTGGTCACCCATAGACTTGGCTCTGATGAAGCCGCATCATTGTAACCTGTTTTTCTTCCCAATAGACTCTGAGCCTCCTTGATGGGAGAGATTTTCCCTTTGGACCTCCATCTCCCTGGTGAAAGAAAGGTGCCACATGGCAAATCTTCAACAAACATTGGCTATTTGAATGGATCGGTGAGGGACGAATGGATAAAAGAAATGCAGAACCCTTGCCAGTAGGTTCTGTGTTATACTTCCTGTCTCTGTGGTACCTGGCACTGTTCCTTGTACAGAGTTTAAGCCCGTGGATGTTCTTTCAGCATGAAAATCGTTGGAATCAGTATTTAGGGGAAGAGTTACGTGTTGTTCTTTATTTCTCTATTACTTATAACCCAGCCTACTCCAAAACGAACTTAAAGGAAATGAACATTAAGGCTAGTACTTTTTCTCAAATATCTTACAGATTACAGGATGGTTCTTTTGAACTCTGAAAAGTAAGCTGGTTTTGCTCTCACCTTTATGATCAGGTCAGAAGTCGTCAGTGCTTTAGCAATGGAGTCTTGGGTGTGGTGTTTGCATGAGTTCACCCAAGCATGTTCCCCAGCATGAAGAGATAACTCATTTATAAGGGAGAGAACACGTGATTAAATGATAGTTTTTAACATCCTGTCACAACTACATGTTCATCTGGACTCTCAATAAGAAATGAATGTGTCCTCAGAGTCACTTGTCTGTTTTAGACACATTTCTAGCAGCACTTTGAACTCTCTTTAACACATCACACACCCTTTGAAAGCAGAGCCCGTGCTTTTGGGCTATGTGTGCAGTGAGTGTGTATAAATCAGCAATCACTTTCAAATGTATGGGATTATAAGGCCAGGTCATCCCACGCCCTCAAAGCTGAAGTCCAGCTGAAACCAAAACGGTTTTGTGACTTAAATCACAAGTGCCCTGACTGGTAAGCTCACAACTTTCTTTCCTAATGTCTAAATTTTTTTTTCATTTCTCAATTTGGCTATTCCCCCTTCCCCCCTTGCCCCATCTTTCTGCTCATCTCAATGAAATCATCAATTTGCCAAGTAACCACTGTGGAAACTTCATTAGAGCTGCTGTATTTTACTGTAAATATCACCCACCCAGGGCATCCGGCTGAGCAGCACCAGATGTGCTTTCCTGGCTGATCGCCAGCCTCTGTGAGCCATTGCCCGCAGGAGGACGTCTTCACCTCTGTGAGTTCATCGCACCAAGAGTAGCTCTTTCCAGAGACTTCTGTTCACGACGGAGAAAGTCTGTCTTGCTTTGTGCTTTCTGTTGTGTGCTCCATGTGCTGGAGCAGCATCTGTACTACGGTCTAAAGGCAAACAATTAGGCCCTGCCATGTTTTGTGGTCTATGAAGTGAGGTTCTCCTTCCGTCCTAATGAGATGAATCCAGGCAACTCTGCATAGCACTGTAGGGTGGGCTGAAGTGAGATTTGGCAGCTTCTCCATTCCCTTTTCTGGTTTCGGTTTTCCCACCCCTTTACCCACCCAGCTTTCTCCCAACCCAGTCTTGGTACAAGTTGAAGCTCTAACCCTCAGTATCTCAGCATGTGGCCTTATTTAGAGATATGGTCTTTACAGAGGTAATCTAGTTGATATGAGGACATATGGGTGAGCCCTAATCCCATATGACTGGTGTTCTTTTCTTTCTTTCTTTCTTTTCTTTCTTTTATTTTATGTTCAGGGGTACACGTGCAGGTTTGTTTTATGGGTAAACCCATGTCGTGGGTGTTTGGTGTACGGAATTATTCCATCACCTCGGTACTAAGTATAGTACCTGACTGTTCTTTTTCTTCTGAACCTCTCCCTCCTGCTACCCTCCTCCCTCAAGGACGCCTCAGTGTCTGCTGTTCCCCTCTTTTTATCTCTGTGTCCTCATTATTTAGCTCCCACTTATAAGTGAGAACATGAAGTATTTGGTTTTCTGTTCCCACATTGGTTCCCTTAGGATAAGGCCTCCAGCACTATCCATGTTCCTGCAAAGGACTTGGTCTCATTCTTTCCTTATGGCTGCGTAGTATTCCATGATGTATATGTGCACATTTTATTTATTCACTCTGCTGTTGATGGGCATTTAGGTTGATTCCATATCTTTGCTATTGGGAATAGTGCTGCAATGAACATATGTGTGCATGTGTCTTTATGATAGAATGATTTATATTTTTTGGGGTATAGACCCAATAATGGGATTGCTGGATCCATTGGTAGTTCTGTTTTTAGTTCTTTGAGGAAGCACCACACTGCTTTCCACAATGGTTGAACTAATTCAGACTGGTTTCCTTATAAGAGGAGAAGAGACGCAGAGGCAGGTGTGCGGAGAAAACAGGATGTGATGACAGGCATGAAGAAGATGACCATGTGGCTGGGTGATGCCTCTACAAGCCCAGGAGCACCAAGCACAGCCAGCACACACCAGGAACTGCAAGAACCAAGGACGGCTCCTTTCCTAGAACGTCGGAGAGAGGGTGGCTCTGCTGACACCTTGATTTCAGATCTCCAGCCTCCAGGACTGTGAGAGAATACATTTCTGACATTTTAAGCTGCCTAGTTAGTTGTTGGTACCTTGCTGCAGCCCCCAAAAAGGAGTACTCCTCTTTTTTCTCCCCCTCTCCTCACAGCAGCTGCCTTAAAACTCGGGGTCATTCCACGGTCATGTTCCGTTCAAGCCGCATTCCAAGTGGCAAGTTTTTCTCTCCTTGCCCTCCAGCCCTCACAACTTATCAGACTTTGTCCACTCCTCCAATGTCTCGGTGTCTTTAGAGTTATTCAATAATAGTGAAGTGACTACCTAATAACAATAGCACCTCAGTGCATGACTGCTGGGCTGGCAAATCAATGGTCTGTGTCCAGGTCGTACGTAACAGCCACCAGAGGTCTCCCAGGAAAAATGGCTCCCGCTGTTTCTCAAACTGGAATCGGGGATTTCTCTAAGATTTTTCTTTCTTGAGACAGGGTCTTGCTGTCTTGCCCAGGCTGAAGTGCAGTGATGCAATCACACCTCACTGCAGCCTCAACCTCCTGGGCTCAAGCAATCCTCCTACCCCAGCCTCCTGAGTAGTGGGGACTACAGGTGCATGCTACCACGCCCAGCTAAATTTCTAATTTGTTTTCTGAAATGGGGTCTCACTACATGGCCCAGGCTAGTCTTGAATTTCTGGACTCAAGATCCTCCCATTCCAGCCTCCCAAAGTCCTGGGATTACAGGGATGAGCCATTGTGCCCAGCCACTCCTGTGTTTTCATTTACAAAACCATCTAAAAAATCGTTTATTAATCTTCCAATTATGAAATCAAAACTTCTGTTTTGCAGTGATTATTACAAACAAATATAATTTTTAAATCCATTTTCCTCAAACACTTTTCCTCCTTAAAAGGGGGCTATTTGTTTCTCAAAATTAAGAGACGATGCTGCAATGGTCAGAGAGGAACCTGGGCTGAGAGGCCGTCAGTCTTACCACTTGCTTATTCTAATCCTGAGCTGGATTTCATTCAATGCCGAGCCAAATTTGCCAGCTCGTCATTAGCCAGTTCATGTACAGATACATTTGCATGAGGTTTTTAGAACATAAAAAAATGGGCCAGGCATGGTGGTCACACCTGTAATCCCAGCACTTTGGGAGGCTGAAGCAGGTAGACCACAAGGTCAAGAGATCGAGACCATCCTGGCCAACCTGGTGAAACCCCGTCTCTACTAAAAATACAAAGATTAGCTGGGGTGGTGGCTCACACCTCTATTCCCAGCTACTCGAGAAGCTGAAGCAGGAGAATCACTTGAATCCAGGAGGTGGAGGTTGCAGTGAGCCGAGATCGTACCACTGCACTCCAGCCTGGCAACAGAGTGAGACTCTGCCTCAAAAGAAAAACAAAAACAAAAAACTGCTCACCTGTCTTTTTATCAACTGAAACAGCCTTTCCAAACAACACTCTCTTTTCCCCTACCGCACCTCATGGAGCAAACATGCTGTGAGCAACTTTTAAAATCAATTATTTAGAATCTTGGAGGCTGGAAGATGGAGCAGTGGAGCAGAAGTCCCCTGGAGTATTTTGAAGTAAACACCAAATTATAAACGAAGAGTGCTTTATAAATAGGTTGTAGGGGCAGGAACAGGGACGGAGTGCATGGGCTGAATGCCAGCCCCTGGCTAACCTTCAGGAAAACAACTTCCCCAGCATGAGTCTCAGTTCACCTGCTGGAGGTCTCAAGGGGTCGTGCCCCTGTCTCTGAAGGTCTAGTGGAAAGGTTCTCTGATGAACTTCAGTGGGGATGTATGTGTGGGGAAGAGTTCTCTCCTCCAGGCCTGGTTTCCACTATCGGAGCATCATCAACATCTAATGAAGATTTGCTATCTCTGCTCAGGCTGCAGAGAAGGAGGGTGGGCCTGAGCCGGAGGGGAGAGTGGGAAGAGATGGCCTTGGGCATGCAGGAAGCCCTCTCCAGGCTGCCTTCCAAGGGCCTGGTTTCCAGCTCTGCCTTGGTCCATCCAGAGCAGAGGACTTCAGCAGCTGCTTGGAACAAGACTTAGGCCAGGAGACAATCTGACAAGGTATATGAGGTGGACCTGCTGGGCGCTGTGGCTTACGTCTATAATCCCAGCACTTTGGGAGGCTGAGGCAGGCAAATCACCTGAAGTCAGGAGTTGGAGACCAGCATGACCAATATGGAGAAACCCCGTCTCTACTAAAAATACAAAATTAGCCGGGCGTGGTGGTGCATGCCTGTAATCCCAGCTACTCAGGAAGCTGAGGCAGGAGAATTGCTTGAACTTGGGAGTTGGTGGTTGCAGTGAGCTGAGATCATGCCACTGTACTCCAGCCTGGGTCACAGAGTGAGACCCTGTCTCAAAAAAAAAAAAAAAAAAAAAATTATATTCAGTGAAAA
>PVKV010006100.1:0-26293 GCA_004027835.1 Alouatta palliata
CCCCTTCGGTCTCTCCTCCGCGCCTCGCCCCTCCGCTCCCTCCCCTTTCCCCGGCCCGCTGCCTGCGCCCCGCCGCCAGGATCCCCTTTCCCTACGCCCGGGTTTGCGGCAGTCCTCGGGGCGCGCTGGCGGCGGCGGCGGCGGCGGCGGCGGCGGCGGCCGCAGCCCAGGCAGAAGCCAGGGATGGGGGAAGGGGCGGCGGGAGAGGATGCAGCCTCCCGCCTCCCGCCTGGCAGAGGTCCGGGCCTGGGAAGTCCAGGGGAGCCGGGGGCACTTGCGCGGGGGTGCTCAGGTGAATATATGAGGGCGAGGCTATTGGCGGCGGTGGAACAGGGCGGTCCCCACTGAGCGAAGCCGCCGCGGAACCCGGGGAAGCTGCGACCTGCATTTGGGCAGTTCCCGCCCTGCGGCGGGCTAGCAGGAGCTCCTCGCCGCCCCTGCTCCAGCCGCGCCGGGCGCCGGGCCCGACTCCCAGCGCCTTTGGCATTGACGTGCCTGGTGCGCGCTGAGACGCGAACGCTCTGCAGGATGAGCCCTTATTCATTAGTTCGTTCCTTCCTTCATTCCTTCATCTTACAAACTGAGTGCCTGCCCACTTTGGTTCAGGCAAGGGGCTGGATCTGGGAACCTTTTGGACCTGGGAGCCCCAAGATGAAAGGGAGACGGCGGTGCCCTGCAGGCAGGACAAGCGGGCACTGAACGCAGCCCTGGGGAAAGCCGGGTGCGGATTGCGCTGCAGCGCGGCGAACCGGGGCTAGGAGCCCGTGGGCAGGGCGTGGGGAGGCCACAGCGCCCCCTCCCGGCCGAGCCCTGAGGGCAGCGTTGGGGCACACGCCAGACCCCGGGGTCGTCTTCTGGATTGGCTCAGGAGCTCCCCATCCCAGGAAGCAACTCCTAGCCCTTCCAGATGAACAGAACTTTTGACGTCCTCTTCCCTCTTCCTCTCTCCTATCAGAGCTGATAAGGGAGAAGAGGAGAAATCTTCACCCGCAGAGCCTAGGCCGCCTGGCCTATGCAACCCCTATAGAGTACACCAAAGCACCTGGGGCGCGGGCAACCGGCTTTGAAATCAAACTGAACCCACCGGCCCTGCATCCTGTGCCCTGCTGTGCCCACCCTACTACTCCCTCCTGCCCACTTCTCAGCACATTGGGCAAGAGCCAGCATGTTCATGGGTCTACTGGCCTTCATTTGGGGCTGGAGTCATTTTAGGAGGTCATATGATCCAACACAGAGTTTACTGGTGAGAAAATGGAGGCACACAGAGGGTGGTGACCTGTCCAGAGTCCTACAGCTGGTAAGCCTAGTCCTCCCTCTCCTGATTCCCAGCTCACAGTACCTGGAGGGCTGGGCCCTAAGGGGGCCTGGGGCTCTGAAGTGGGGAGGGGCATTGCCCAGGAAGCCAGCTGCTCACATGGCTTAGCCGCACACCTGGCACTTTCTAGGTGAAGCACACAGTCCCAAGTCTTGCAAAACCCGCGTGGTTGTGCCGAGCTGGGCACTGACTCACCCCAGCCAACCCCAGATGGGATGGACGTGCTAAGCAGATGGCCAACTAACTGGTCTCAACAACAGTTAAGTGCAGGGCAGTCTGATGTCATGCAGGTTCTGGAGTCAGACGGCCTGACTTTGAATCTTGGCTTTTCCACTTACAAGCTGTATAAACTTAGAGAATTATTTAACAATGCCTCAATTTTCTCATCTATATAATCGGGGTAGAAACGCTACTTCTGAGAATGGTTGGGGAGTTTGAAGGAGCTGATATTTGTAAAGAGCTTGGAACGGAGCCTGGCACATAGCAAGAACTGAATGAGGGTTAGCTGTACTCACCAATACTATCATCATCATCATCAACATCAATATCATCATCACGATGGAGTGGACTGGATGCTCAAGTGTGAGGGGCAGCTTGGTCCCTCCCTCTAGGCAATTCTTTGTGGGGAGCAGAATTCTTGATCAGAAGGTCACCAGCAGCAGTAGATTGTGGAATCAGAGGAGAAGAAGCCGGTTGTTCCTCCGGGAGCTTTCCCCAGGCCCGGCCAAGGCCCAGCTCCCTCCCTGGCCCCACCTTGGAGCACACTCTCTAGGGACTAGACAGTTCCAGCTTCTATGTTTCTCTCTGCTTAATAAACACCATCAAATTTTGCCTCTCTGAGCCCCATTATCCTCTCCTTGACATGATCTTTAAATATGCTAATGCCATCGATTGGACTGCAATCAAGTCTGGCTCTTCCTGACTTTTTCGCCCAGGAGTCAGACCTTCTCGCTTTCTGAAGTGGTGTCTGCAGATAGCACATTTCATCCTGTCCGTGTTGATTTCACTGACTTAACCTCCACCCCACCACATCCCACCGCAGCTGCAGACTGGCAGGTCGGGGGAGGGAGGCTTCTGCCTAATCCCTCGACCTACTTGTTTATAGTTTTGGCCTTGGCAGCCTCGGGGGGGGGGGGGTTATGAGAGTTTGGCGTTTAACATTCCCTCTGTAAAAAGGTTCAATATCCCCTTTCATTTGTCCTGAAGCTACTTTCTTTCACCTTCAAGGGCCTGTCTCTCATCTGGGCTTAGTGAAGATGCTAGGTCTGCTCTGTTCCTCCCTCCCATACCCTGCCTCCCCTCTCAGCCCCAGCCCCATGGCTTGGGGTGGTCTTAGCAGCCTCTGCACACCCTCCTCAGGACAGACTCCTAACTCCATTCCAGCATTCTTTTCCCAGCCTGATCTTCCCCAAACTCTCTTCTCATCCCATCCCTCCCTTGCCCTCTCCCCTTCCTGTCCAGGCCTGCAGCAGAATTGGCTTTCATTCATTTAATCTGCCAGATTTGGAAGAACGGAGAAATGTGAGGATTCCAAACAGGAATAAAAGACAATTGCTCATCCTTCCAAACAGTAGGAAAGATAGAGTTGATGTAATGGTGGGTGAGACCCAGGTGGGGAGGGCTGAATAGACAACTCCTGCCTGTGAGGTTCCGCTGGCTTAACCATCCCAGGAAGGTTGATGTTCTGGAACCATACTTCTCAGACAACTGTGGCAAAGGACTGGTTCTGTATTTTTAAATTTCTAATCTGTCACAGGCCAATACGATTGCAAAACACTGCAGGAATGAATTATCAGAAAAATGCAATAAAAGGCAAGTTGTGGTGGTTCACACCTGTAATTCCAATATTTTGGGAGGCCAAGGCAGGCAGATGACTTGAGGTCAGGAGTACAAGACCCAGCTTGGCCAACATGGCGAAACCCCATCTCTACTAAAAATACAAAAATTAGCCTGGCGTGGTGGTGCCTGCCCGTAATCTCAGCTACTTGGGAGGCTGACGCAGGAGAATCACTGGAACCCAGGAGGTGGAGGCTGCATTGAACCCAGATCTTGCCACTGCACTCCAGCCTGGGCAACAGAGCAAGAATCGGTCTCAAAAGAACAAAAAAAAAAAAAAAAAAAAAAAAAAAAAAAAAAAAAAAAAAAAAAAAAAAAAAAAAAAAAAAACAGAAAGAAAAAGAAAAGAAAAGAAATATGCAATTAAAGAAAGACAAAATGAAAGCCCTGTTTTAAACACTAGCACATGATATGGATATAAAACTATTCTGTCAAATGGCTTAAAAATGTATAAATGTGGACGGGTTCAGTGGCTTACACCTGCAATTCCAGCAGTTTGGGAGGCCGAGGCAGGTAGATCACCTGAAGTCAGGAGTTTGAGACCAGCCTGATCAACATGGTGAAACCCCGGCTCTACTAGAAATATAAAAATTAGCTGAGCATAGTGGCGCACATCTGTAATCCCAGCTACTCAGGAGGCTGAGGCAGGAGAATTGCTTGAACCCCAGAGGTAGAGGTCACAGTGAGCCAAGATCGCGCCATTGAACTCCAGCCTGGATGATGAGAGTAAAATTTCGTTCACACGTCTAAATGCTTACTCTCCATTTCTGCACTTACCTGCTCATAAACTGGCAACATGTAGTTTGCAGACAGGTGCCGATCTGTAGATCATCCTTGGAGTAGCACTGGTCTAGAATGTTTGTGACATATGAGGCTAGGAAAGTGGCCTCTTTAAATCCCATGAACACTGGGGGATATTGTGTTAATTACTCCATTCATCTGTGCCTACATTCAACAAACATTTAATGAGGAGCAACTATGTACCAGTCACTGTTGGACACTGAAGCTAATAAAGGTAATTATAACAGGGTCCTGGCCCTTAAGATGTTCACAGGCTGGAATGGGAAGCAGCCACTTTAATAAATAATTAAGAGCTAGTGAAATTAGATCAACAATAGACCAGGCACTGTGGGTGTGGAGGCAGGAATACTAATTCTGCCTGAGACCAATGGGAAAGACTCTACCAAGGAGGTGATGCTTGTGTTGGGCTTTGGAGGCAGAGAGGCAGGTGTTTAATCCTGTATGGCCAGCCGGCATTCCATAGATGAATTAAAATGTGTGAAGTGTTCAGCACAGTGCTTAGCACATAGTAAATGCTTCAAATCTTTGCTGTTTTTATTATTCAATATTACGAATGATTGTCATTGTTACCATTCACCTATATCTGCCCGGCACTGTGCTTAGTTTGGCATGGGGTTGTGGAAGTCCCCATAGGTAATTCAGTTGGGGAAGGAGGCGATCTGGCTTTGAGCCCACCTCCTTTGTCAGAGGAAGGATTTTTCTGGAAGAGGTGGGCTGGGAGCTGGGTATTGAAGGAAGTGTGTAGGGACATGTGAGCGAGGGAGACTTTCAAGGCAGGAAGGTCGCTTAGAGACACAGCCCAAGGAACAAGTATAGGGCAGGGGAGGAGACTGGTCTGAAGGGAACAGAAGATGGGACGAGGCTGGGGGGTTGCAGGGGATGGGGGCTGTGGATTTTCCAGGCCTTTGGATAAGGAGTGTGATATTCTTCGTTCTCTCACTTAGAACAACAGAAAATAACAATAATTAAAATTTGTCTTGCAGTTTGCATGATATAGCTCTTTCACAAATATTTTCTCATTTAATCCTTTTAACAACCCTGTGAAGGAGATATTAACAGCCTCACTTTACAGATGAGAAGGCTGAGCTCAGAAGTTGGTACCTCTGAGCTCAAGGTCACACATGGCTTTGGCACAGACAGGATTGGAGTCCCATGTCCCCAACTCCCACTCCAGATATTTTCCAGTGTACCGTGGAGAGGTGACCTGAGCCTAGCCCTCCAGGGGGCTGGGGCATCACCTGTAGGAGGCCCTGGCTCCAGGAAAATGATGCTCTGGGTCTAGTCTTCCCTTTTTGCTTTTCCCAGTGGACGGGCTAAAGCGGGGAGTGGAGACAAGCCACAGGACAGAGGTTGGCAGTGACAGCAGGCTAGGGTCACATAGGGCTCCTCCTCCTCTCTCCAAGTCTCAGTCTGTGCCACTCAAGGGTGAGTGAACTTACCCTGGGCACAATTACCATATTTTGCATGTATTAAGTGTGATCAAGAGGACCATGGAAGTTTGTTGCTTTTTTTTTTTTTTTAAGAACACTTATTAAAGGTGATTTTGAAATAAGAGTTGGGTGAATGGGAAGGCATCTTGGGAGTGAAAACACTTCAGAGATGCCAGCCAGAATTGCAGCATGGAAAGCACACGCACACATCCACTTATCTTTACAGAGAAGTTGCATCCCTCTAGCCTAGACCAGTGGCTCTTCCCAGGGGGAATGTTCCACATATCCAAAGACATTTTGGGTTGTCATAGCTGAGGAAGTGCTACTGGCATTTGGTGGGTAGAGGCTGGGGTACAGCTAAACATCCTACAGGGCACAAGACAGGCCTCACGACACAGAATGATCTGCTCAAAATATCCATGTGCTGAGGTTGAAGAAACCTGGCCTAGTCAAACAGTGTGGTACCATGGACAACAGAAATGCAGCCCCCCTCAGTGAGATTGTGATCCAAACCCATTCTGTATGAAGAGGCTAGGGTCCGCCACTCTGCATTTCCTGAACTCCTTCATTTCTAGAGCACCGAGGCCATGGGAAGGCACTGGGGTGATAGCAGTGATGGAGCATCAGCTGGCAGTCAGGCAAGACAGGACTTGAGACTCCGGCCTTTCAGTGTGAATGTTCCTCACCCCTCCCTCCCCTTATCTCTAGATTCCTCATTTCTAGCTCTAGAGCTGGAAAGGGCTTTGGTGGAAACCAGCTGCTCTAATAGGTGAGGGGCTGTTTTTCCATTTTATAGATTGAAATCTAGAGGTGAAATACACAAGGTATGTGCTTAGCTGTTTCCCCCAAGAGCTGCAAGCTCCCAGAGGGCAGAGACTGCTTTCCACCCATCCCAGTCCCAGCCTCTGGCAAAGCTGTATCTCAGCAGATGCCAAATGAAATGCTTTCAGTTAATGGTCTCTTTTACCAGCACCTTAGGCCCCAGGCTTCTGCCTCCAAGGCAGCACACTCTCTGAGCACCCATCCTCTTCCGAGTCCTGCTCACTACAGTGAGGCACCCCGTTTTCTGGGGTTCAAGGCCACGCGGCCCTGGATGGACATTGCTTCCTGCCATCTGGCCAGGCCCCAGTGGCTCAGCTGGACTGGGGCCAGTGCCTCCAGGCATGCCTGAGCCACAGAAGTGCCGGCCAGGGTTCAGCCACCGGCTACACAGCAGCAGCTCATTCCAGAAGAGGAAGGCATCATGCCAATCCCTGCCCGAGTCGCTCCTGCATGAGACGACTGGCCTGAGGCTGGCCAGATGGTTCTGTCCCCATGGAGTTGGGAAAAGGGGGTGATAAAGGCTTAGGTTGTGGTTTCCACCTGCGGCTGGCAAGGAGGGCTCCTAAGTCACGTGGTGAGGAGGGAGGGAAAGGGTGTGTTACCTGCGAGACTGAAGTGTGGGATCCATTAGCTGCAAACAGCCTGGTAGGGCTTGTGAGGACACAGCGGGAGGATGGGCATCAGTCCCTGGTGAAGGAAGTAGGTGGCTATGCCGGGGATGTCCCATTGCCTCTCCACATCCACCTCCACCCTCCCATCTGCTCTGTGCCCAGGGCTATCTAAGGCCTCTGCCACCTTCCCACTCTGGCTGGGCTCAGCTGATAGGAAGCGCAGGCTGGAGCAAGGAGAGTGAGGTTGCATACTTATTTCTCTGACTCTCTCCTTGAGGGTTGGCCATGGGCTGGCTGTGTCCCTTGACTGAGGTCCTTGCGGCTCCCATGGCAGCCTCTCTCCATGGCTCTTCTACAGGGTCTGGCAACCTCTCCCTCCCCTTTTCCTTTTGGACCTACCAATGGTCACAGGTGAGTTCTCACTGGCCTCAAGATGTTGCGTGTCCCCTGAAGTCTCCCTACCCTTTGCACATATTTGTAAACAGTACCTGCAACAAGACCTTCTCAAATTATCCAGATACTAGTGGGCATGGCCCATCGCTTCCTGCTAAGTCCGTGGAGACTGCAGGCTGCTTGGGAGCTGGGTTTGCAAATGCTAGTGAACGATGATGCTTTCCTTGCCTGTGACTCCAGCAAACTGGAGGGATGGGGAGGCCACCCCAGGGGCTCTGATGGGACAGTCCCAAGGCAAGGGGGTAAAGGCAGGATGGGAGTCACCCCAAATAAGTGAGCAGAGACCCCTGTGGAGGAAATTCAGGTGGAGGACTGATTGATAGGGGTGTCACAGAGGAGACCTGGGAGTCTCCCCTCACTGGCAGGATGTTGTTATGGGGCAAGAGAGGCAGGAGGCAGAGAGGGTCCAGTGAGAAGAGCAGCCAAGGTGAGGCTCTGGCTGTACCTCTCCAACCTTGCAGAGGGTGTGGTGTGGTGCAGACTCCAGAGGCACATCCACGCAGGCTTCAGAGGGAACACGTTCTCTGGAGTTTGGCAGTACTGGGGGCCCTGAGCCTCTGGCTGCTGCACTCCCAAGGTGACTCCCCTTGGCTGGACCAAAATCCCTGCCCAACCCTCCTTCCCAGCCTTGCTCTGGGTCCTCCGCCGTGAACATCCTGCTGGGAGCCAGGATGAATCCTGCACACTCCCAAGCTTTCTGCCCTGAGGCTTTTCCTCAAGCTCTGCCTGGAGTACCCCTCCTTCCCTCTCTCTTGGACTGTCACACGCCCCAGGCCCCCTCTTTCATTCAAACCTTTTTTAGGGTTGTGTCCCCAAATCTGCCTTCCAGACCTGACCCAGCCATCCCCTTGCTGTGTGGCCTTGGACACATCACGTCTTCTTTCTGGATATCAGTTTCCTTGTCTGTGAAATAGTAGTGCTGGTGAGAGTACATTAGGGGACCTCTCCTGCCCCTTTCAGGCTTGGATAAATCCATGGACCTAAGTCCTTTGTCCTACTAATGAAAGATGCAAGATGCATGCTTCTCTCATTCATCTTTGTGTTCCCCATAGCACCTAGCAGAGGGCCCCACCACAAAGAACTGGATGGATCGATGAATGGATGGATGGATGGATGGATGGGTGGATGGGTGGATGGGTGGGTGGATAGATGGATGGATGGGTGGGTGGATAGATGGATGGATGGGTGGGTGGGTGGATGATAAATCTCCCTAGAGTGACCGGGACCATTCACCCTTGGCCCTAAGTTGATAAAAATATCCCCTGGGAACTTGACATCATCTCCACTGATTCCCTGGCAAATCCAGCATGTTCTCATTTATAACTTGATCTCCTGAACAGACTGTCCCCTGAGAGGTACATCCAGGACCAGCAATAATATCCTTTAAATGAGAGATTGCCCCACAGTTACCTCTGGGGTATGAGTTTGGGGAGCCTGGGAGAAATAAAAGGTGTTCATTGTATTCCCTTTGGATTTTTAAATACAAGTTATTATCATAATATAAAAGAGTCTTTCTAGAAAAAAGTTATACACAAAGACCGATAATTTTGGTTGCTTCCAAAGAAGGGAATTGGGTAGCTAAGGATTGAGGCAGGGTGAGGACCAGGGAGGAGACTCACTGGTCAACTTCTGTCCTTTGGAACCTTTGGAATTTGTACCATGTGCCTTTGTCATCTACTAAAAAATAAATGCAGGCCAGGCACGGTGGCTCACACCTGTAGTCTCAGCAATTTGGGAAGCCGAGGTGGGCAGACTGCTTGAGCACAGGAGTTTGAGACCAACCTGGGCGACATGGTAAGACCCTGTCTCTACCAAAAAAAACAATTATCCAGTCACTGGGGTGCATACCTGTGGTCCCAGCTACTTGGGAGGCTGAGGTGAGAGGACTTCTTGAACCTGGGAGGTCAAGGCTGCAGTGAGCCAAGATCATGCCACTGCACTCCAGTCTGGATGACACAGTGAGACCCTGTCTCAAAAAGGTAAATAAATAAAAATAAATAAATAAACACAAATTTATGAAATTGCGAGCCTGTGTATAGTTCTTATATAGAGATGAAGCACTTTGACACATAACTGCTCACCTAATCCTCCTCACGTCTGCAGGTAAGTGCTGTGATTAACCCTATTTTCAGATGAGGAAACTGAAGCTTGTAGAAGATGAAAGGTTTGCCCAGAGTTTCTTGGTGTGATGTGCCATCGAGGCTCACACTCTGAGTTTCTGATCCTGAAGCATGCTGCTGCCGAGACTTAGTTTGTCAATTATATTTCCATTAAAAAAATAAATTGACATTTTGATATATGACTCAGTCTCTGGAAGGTTTGTTTGTTGTGAGTTGGATTCCCATTAAAGGCAACTGAAACAACAGAGTTCCCGATGCTGCAAAGCTAAGGCCCAGACACACGGCTGAGGAGGCCCCACCAAACCACATACATGAGGGGCACCCCCAGCCACTCGTCCCGTCTCAGCTCCTCACGTGGACTCTAGACCCCTCAACTTCTTTGGAAATTTTGCCTTAAACCTCACTCCCTCTAGGAAGCCTTCACCAGTGCCTCCTGTGGGCCTCTCCCTTGCTCAAAGCAAAGTCTAAATCTGTTTTCTCTGCAACACCCTAAACTCTGTCTTATTTACAGCTACACTCCTGCACAGCTCACCCTGGGCCCGGCACACAGCAGGCACTTAGTGGGTACTCACCAAATGAATGAGTAAACCAATGGTCAGGCCTCTGCTTCTGCCAGGCCACCCTACTTGTCTCCTTTTGCTATGATCTGTGCCAATCACACCCCTCATTGGGAAGCAGAGGGGAGGGGCAGCCACAGGGGATGGCCTAGCACCCCCAGCCCTGAGGAGTCCATGCCTGCCAGTTCCAAGTCCTTCTCCATCTGAGGGTGTGTGTAGGGAATGAGCTGCCTACACTTTTTAACAGATGAGTGTCATGAGCTCTGATGGGCAGACAGGGAGAGTGTCACAGGAAGGAGGGGCTGTAGAGGTCTCAAGTGGCTCCTTGACCATCTCTGAGCAGCGCAGCCTCTGATATTAACTCCGCAGAGCTGTGTTGAAATTACTCATTTCTGCATCTCCACCGCTCTTATTTCTCTGTGCTCATCTACACATCGCCTTGCCAGCCTCCCCTGCAACTTCTCAGAGGAAGGCAGGAGGAGCTGGGGGGAGACTTGGTACCATCCTCTTTGGAGCTTGTTCAGATTTTCAATGAGCTGTAGCTCCCCTCATATCCCCTCATATCCTGCCACCCTGTCACCATCACTGCCACCCTGACCACCTTCCTTCCCCAAAATGCCCCCTCCCTGCCAATGGATCGATCTCCACCTCTCCTCCAGCCTCCCCTCTTCCCTGCCTCTGCCCCTCCTCCACAGTTCAGCAGCAGGATTTCTGCTTCACAGTGAATTTCAGAATTCCTAAGCCCTGGGAAAGCCCAGCCCCACTAATGAGCTAAAGCTGACCTTGTCTCCAGGCTGCGGCCACTGAATGTATTAACCCCTCACTCCAGCAGAGCCCTGGTTGACTTCCAAACCACTTTTGCATCATTGTGCAGTCCGTCCAATGGAGCCATTTATTGTGCACTTATTATAGACAAGACCCTTGGGGCGGGGTGGAGGTGCTGGGGACAAGGTCCTTCCACTTGTGGACCTGCAACCTTGCAGCAGTAGCTGTAGCATCCACGGCTCCATGACAGAAGAGAGGTCGCTGCTGTGAATCAAGGACACTGGACCCTAGTCCGAGTCCGGCCACCGACCGGCTGCATGACCTTGATCCAGTCCCTTCCTCCCTCTGCACCTGGGTGCTTCTATCTGCAAATAAGGGGTCGAACTTGTTCAGTATTTTCCAAACTGCATTTGCAACCCATTACGGGATGGGGAAATAAATTTAGTGTCAGAACCAACATTCGAAGAAAAAAAAATGAAAGCAACTGCATCAGAGCACAGCACACAGCAGAGGTAAATATTACACAAAGAAAATGACCGGGCCGGCCCGGGGGCTCACGCCTGTAACCCTGGAGCACTTCGGGAGGCTGAGGCAGGCAGATCGCTTGAGCTCAGGAGTTCCAAGACCAGCCTGGGTAACTTTGTGAAATCCCGTCTCTACAAAAGCTATAAAAATTAGCCGGTCATGGTGGCGCTTGCCTATAGTCTGAGCTACTTGAGAGGCTGATTGCTTGAGCTCAGGAGTTGAGGCTGCAGTGAGTCGAGATTGTGCCACTGCACTCCAGCCTGGGTGACAGAGTGAGACCCTGTCTCAAAAAAAAAAAAAAAAAAAAGAAAGAAAAAAAAAGAAAAGAAACTTGTTTCAGCTGTGTATCTGTGTGTACACATTTCCACAGGTATCTGCAGGTATATGTATATGTGTCTATTTGTATCTATGGTTGAGTGTGGACTACATGTATATGCCTGTGTGTTTTATGCACTTGTGTGTCTGTGTGTGTGCGTGCTGGGTCACAACACAGAGTGGATTTCTTTTTTCTTTTTTTTTTTTTGAGACAGAGTCTCACTCATCACCAGGCGCCAGGCTGGAGTGCAGTGGCGTGACCTCGGCTCACTGCAACCTCCGCCACCAGGATTCAAGCAATTCTCCTGCCTCAGCCTCCCTAGTAGCTGGGAGTACAGGCACGTGCCACCACACCCAGCTAATTTTTTTTTATTTTTAGTTGAGACGGGGTTTCACCATGTTGACCAGGATGGTCTCGATCTCTTGACCTCGTGATCCGCCCGCCTCGGCCTCCCAAAGTGCTGCAGAGTGGATTTCTTACAATGAGTCACACTCAACACATCTTGGGAAACACTGGTGTACATGATTCCTAAGATTCTTCTGGGTCCAATGCGACAGCGTTTCAAACGCTGTTAGAAGAGAGGCCCTGAGGGCCTTGTTCTAGCCATGGAATAGGGAAAACGCCATCAAAGAGCTGGTGGCATTTGTACTTGCAAAGATGAGTAAGATTTCTACTACGGAGAAATGTAGTGCGGGACAGAGGGCAGACGGGACAACAGCATTCCAGGCGGAGGTGCCGCTGTGAGCAAAGGCCTGGAGGTGGGACTGTGCTCTGTCTGTTTGGGGAACAGGGAGGGGTCCTAGGACCCCAGGACAGGGGATGACATTCTGAGGTTCGAAAGCTGGGCTGGGGCCACGTCTTGTGGCAGCCCTTGGCTTCCACTTGGGGGTTTCCGCAGGGATAGTGGGAAGCCAGGTATGGTTTTCAACATCCCAACAGCCCCAGGAGGAACCCCAAGACTCCAGGCTTCCTTCTCTCTTCCAGGAAGGGACTTTTGGGCTCATTTATACTAAGGTATGACTGACTGACAAGACTTCATGAACCACCTGTTTCATAGGGATGGTGGGTGATTTATTATTGGCAAGTGGCCCTAAGGCAGAGGTTCTAACATAGGGCCGTTTCTCTGGACGTGCTGACCACTGGCATTTCAGAGACTTTGACGCATGTGAGCACACTTGGGACAGAGTACTTGCCATTGTGAGGGCTCACCATGCCTGAGGATCTACACATAAACACATCACCTTATTTAATCCTTCGCTTTGCAGATGAGGAAACCGAAACCCAGAGACGTGACTGGCCCAAGGTGACACAGTGGGCTAGATCTTATCCCTTAGACCATTAGACTCCCTAATGCTGCCCCTTCGGGCTCCTGTGTGCTGCTGCTGGGTGGGTGGGGGTGTGAGCGGGTGCAGAAGGGGTGGTGTTGGGAGACCTCAAAATCCTCTTACTTACTTTAAAACAGCTCAGGCCAGCTCCCCTCCCCCACAGAAGGTCCCCACTCCCTACCCTGCAGGGTAATCCCTTGACAGTCACATTAGTGAAGGCTGGGCTAACACTTGATGCTCTGCCCTCCAGCACCAGGGCCGGACCTGGACACCAGGGTCATTCTCTACCTGGCACCTGTGGAGACCAGATGCTGAGGAGGGAAAGGTGAAGCCACAGCCAACTATTTTTAGTTCAAGAATTGGTTGCCAGGAACAGCAAACTAACTCCCTGCTGTATATTACGGACGTGACAGCCGTGTTGTTTGCAGGGTCTAATTGTGGGGATTTATTGTAATATGCAACTTGTCAGCCACTGCAATACCTGGGGTCCAGTCTCCTTGTGATTGGAATCTGAGCTATTTCCTGACTCCTTGGGTGCAGGGGAAGGGAGCGGGCAGAGAAGGAGCAGGAGTTTGTCCTGGGACCCTGGACAGCTCGCAGCTGACCTTGCACCAAGAACCCCTTTGCCTAGGAGGAAGCAGAGAGGAGAAAAGTGATGAAGACTGGATGGGAGGCAAAGAGAGAGGGCCTGGGGCTGCTGGGCCCACAGTTGGGTCCACAAGACTCAACCTTGACCTTCCTTGGGGCTTCAGGTGTGGAGGAGGCTCGGTGGGACCAAGCTGTGCATGACAGCAGCATAGGAGGGCAAGGGCTTGGGTAGCAGCAGAGAGTTTTCAGTTAGATGGAAGGAGGACCTCCCTGATGTGAGGGTGACAGAGGCAAAGAGGGGACAGTGTCTGGTCCCAGCAGTGGTCATCCTTCTGCCAAGGGAGGGACGGGCATTTACAAGGGAGGAAGCACTTGCAAACACCTGGCAAAGCCCACTATGTGTCAGGATGCCATGCAGCACCCCGACAGGACCTTATTTAACCCTCTGCAGAGGGGACTCTGTCTCCATTGCATAGATGAGGAAACTGAGGCTCGGGTAGATATTCACCTAAGGTCATATGGTAGTAAGGAGGGCACAGCTGGGATTTTTAGCTGGATGTGTCCAACTTCAGCGCTGTGCTCATCAACCATCATTGACTAGGACCCCAGGAACTGGAAGGAGAAGTTCCTCTTTTTCCTTGTTCCTGCATGGAATTCTGGGACAAAGGCATTCAGCCAGCCAGCCAACCAGCCAACAAACATGCCAGGTACTGCGCCAGTCCCCCGGAATATAGGTGCTCACCCATGAAGAGCTGACATGGAAAGGCCATTTCATCCAGCCTCCTGCCTCACCTCCTCCTCTCCAAAGACAGTGGTCTGCGTTTCAAATCACTCGAGAAAGAAAGGGCTGCAACCATCCTTCTTCCCTTAAATAGTCAGAACTATTTAAGAAGCTTCTGATGTCTCAGGTAGGGGATAGGAGAAGGACGGCTTGGACTCTTAGCATCCTGGGGGAAGGATGGACGCAGGCCTACTTTCCTTATTTAGAAACCCAGAGTAACGATGCAGAACCACCTTATGGGAATGTTAAATGAGGAAGAGAAGGTTGAATGCTGCCGGCCACAGGTTCAACTTTTCTAAGACAAGCTAAAATTGGATTGATCATTATAGCAGGCACCCACGTATATGATTCGTCTCTGTAATTATTTTTAAGTTGTATAGACTACATTTTTAATAGATAATGCAAAACTCGCACATGATGCAAAAATCAAAAGGTGAATAAGAAATATCCTGAAAATCTCCCTCCCTTCCCTACTCCCAGCCACCTAATTCCTCTCTCCACAGTCTCCAGGGTTTTCAGTTTCTTGGGAGATTTGCAGAGATTGTTTATCTAATAAATAAGCAATTATAGCTGCATATTCTTTTTGTTTTATACAAATGTGCTCTTCTATACCTTGCTTCTTTCCCACTTAGCAGTTTATCTTGGAGATTGTTCCAAAGCAGTCCATAAGAGTAGCCCCCTCCACTCCTTTTTAACGATTGCATAATATTCTGCCGATGGAATGAACCCCAATCTGCCTAACTCATCCCCAGTAGTGCTGCAATAAATAACCTCATTCATAGATCACATGGCATATGAAAGGTTATATTTATGGGATAAAGTCCCAGAAGTGGAGCTGCTGGCCATGAACACATACATTTATAAATTTGATACTTACTGCTGAATCTTTCTCCAAATAGATTGCACCAATTTACACTGTCTTGGGTTGAGTTTCCCCAGAAGCAGGACCTGTGAAAAAGATTCAAGGGTGGGTTGTTTATTTGGGAGGTAATCCTTGGAAGTCTCTGTAGGGAGGTGGAGAAGGGAGACAGGGCAGGGAAGAAAGCCTGGGGACTGGAGGTTAATTCCATTGAGGAACTCAGGGAGGCACATGGGACCCCCAGCTCAGAATCATCCCAGGGGAGGGCACAAGGGGAGGGCACTGGCCACATCCGCCATCCCCTCCTCTAGAAACACAGGGGCCCCTGCTGCCCCACACCATCACGTTCTGAAAATCAGATTATCCTTCCCCTCACACCCCTCCCTGGGCCCATCTCACCCCCGTGCATGGATGGTCTGTGAGGGAGGCTGCCCACCTCCTGACCCCACTCCAGGCTGGCACTGATCACTCTGGCGCTGCAGGGTCCCTCCTAGCTGCCAAGCCCTGGGGAGGGTACAGAGGCACAAGACCCTAAAGGCCCCAAAAATAAACTACCTCTGGCACAACCTTTGTGCCCATCACCACCCACCCTGCAGGCATGGCACAAAACATACCCACTCCAGAACTGTTTAACTGATCAAACATAAGATTCCACACTCGTCCCCCAGAAGCCACACACTGCATGTGAACTCCACGTAGGGACAAAGGCCACACTCACTGGGGGCACAGACACAGATGCTAGGAACCAGCCCAGGCTGGGGTGAAGGCTCTGCAGGTGGGCAGGGCCAGATCTGGGGTGATGCCAGCCCTTAGGACTCCAGGACTCTCTTCCAGCTCCCTACATCTGCTTTCCAAACCCTGTCTCCACCAGGCTGGTTCAGAGCTCCAGGATTCCCCACCCCGAGGCCCATGAGGAAGACTTGGGAGAAGTGGAGCCTATAGGGGTCAGCCCTGGCCCCCTAGCCCAGGGAGTTGCTGACTAGGTTCCCTATGGCCTCCTCTCATCTTCATGACACTATCCCCCCACCTATCTTATTTAAGTGAGGACTACTTTCCTCACTAGGGCACTAGCAGTCAGACACACAGAAGGATAAGAGGAAACACAATCCTCTATGCAACCAGGTTCAGGGCAGGATCCTAGTCAGGGCCTATTAGCCCTTAAAGCAAACCTGCAGCTGCCAGTAACATAAACGTGGTATTAATGTAGGAACAGAAATGGCCACTCTGACATCTGCTGAACCAAGGAGAGGTCTTAGCTATGGTCTATCCCCACCTGAGTCCTTTCTTTACCTGACTTAACAGAAATGCTGAGAGAAAACCCAGCAATTGTGACAGCCAGCTCAGAGTCAGGGAGTTGAAACCTAGGCTAGCACACAACCCTTCCAAGCTTAGCTGGTGAGCCCTGGGGCCAGCCCTGATGCCTGCCTAGGTCTTAGCTTATTCCTTACAAACTAAAGATGTTGGACTAATTCAGTTGATAAATGTGCACTAAGCACCTATTACATGCCAGGTGCTAGGGAAACAGTTGAGCAGCACACAGTTCCTGCCTGTCTGGCAGGAACAGGCACAAAGCTGGCAATTCAATGCTCAGAGAGGGAATGAAGGAGCAGGGACACAGGCGGACCCTGAGGAGAGAATCAAAGAGCACTATGTGCTTACTAGGTGCTGAGCACATGTTAAGGTCTGTTACATGTACCAGGTAATTTCCTTGGTCCCCAAATACAGGGAAAGGAGTGTTATTTTCTAGATTATTACCTATGAGGAACCCGAGGCTCCGAGAGGTTATGCAGTGGGCCCAAGGTGACACAGAAGTGAATGGAGACCAGAGGCTATTGACCCCGAAGTGCCTGCTTCTTGGAGGAATGACACGGAGGCAGTGATGGAAGGAGGCGGCGGTGGGCCGGCCTGCTGGGGTGGCCCTTGACCTGAGGCCAAAGACAAGAGTGAGTCTGCAGGCAGCTGGTCTGGCTGGGGCTGGGAGGAGCCACCAGGATGGAGCACAGAGCTGAGACAGGAGGTGGGAAGGGGCTGCTGAGCAAAGCTGCTGGCAAGCGGAGTGGGAAGGCTGGCTTCCCAGAAGTGGCTCATCGGAGACCCAGGGACAAAGGCCTGTGGCTAAGGTTGTGGGAGGGACATCCGGGGAAAAGCACCAAGACTGTGCAACAAAATCTTCTCTCTTTATCTGCTGCAGGTTATGTTGTGTGCATTGATTTTCTCTTAATAAAATCCATTCCGATTCTTTTAAATAAAGACTAATGACAATGGATGCCTGTAGAGACAGGAGCTCTGCAGAAATTGGTTTGTATTGGGCACGGCCCTGGGAGGAAGGAGTGGCTCCTCCCCACTGGGTGCAGGAGGGCATGGTGGGAGGTGAGCAGGCATGACAAAGACACAGGGGCCAGGAAGGCAGAGCGGGGAGGTCCTCAGACTTGAGTCTCTGCCACTCCTTTGCTCCCATGACCCCCCTGAGTGGAAGCAGAGGCTGCCTCCCTCGGCCAGGCCTCTGCTCGGACATCTGCACGGGCTCCAGGCTGTCCTCGGGTTACCCTTCCCCTGCCTGGTACTGGGGCCTTTTCTGTACTGCCTGGCAGCTGTTAGACCTGGGGAAGCCACATCACCTGTCTGATGCTTACCTTTCCTGCAAACCAGGGAAAATGCCACTTTGTGGATGTCTCTGCCTACCCCACAGGAAGTTGTGATAACAGTTTAATAAAAATTTTTTAAAAAGCATTTTGCAGAATCTAAAAGTCTCCCCCAGAGGCAGGTAGGAGCATGAGAGGCCGCTGATACCCACCCCTCTGCAGAGCAGGACTTCTCCCCAGTCGGACGCCCCCTCACTCACACGCCTCTCATCCCTCTCCTTCCCAGCAGTCCTCATCCTACCCATTTTCTGTTCTGGAAACGGGGTGGAATTGGCAAGATGGGACAGTGCCCTAGAGGGGCTGGCTAGTTTCTCTTGCCCACCTGTTTGTAAATCAAGTAGCTGCCACCACAGAGCATGAGCCAGGGGTGAGTCAATGCTTCAGGAACAGGTAACTGAACTGTGACAACTTACCCATTGCTATTTTTAAACAGGTATTTTTTTCTCATAAAGCAGAGACTTGTTAAAATAATGGTACAAATACTGATTTACCTCCTCTCTTTTGCCCATTAAATTTAAGACACAATCTCATTTGAAGCGAGATTTAATGTAACCCAGATCTCTGAGTGCAGACGGGGACTTTCCATCCAACAGAAACTATCATAAATCTCTGCCTCACTCAGTTCTGGCTTCTCCCTCAGCCTCTCTGGAAATCCTTTAGTTGTCAAAATTCGTGGTTCGAGACCTATCCACAAACATTTGCAAACTATTTACAATTTTTCTTTTTTAAAGACCATTTTGCGGGCTTCTCCCCTGCCATGCCGACAGAGCCACTGACTTCTCACCATCTAGGCAGGACTTCACCTGCCTCCCCTCGCACCTTGGTGATTCTTTCCTCCCAGGAAGAATTTGACCTTTTTGTAAAAAAATTTAAATCATCATGTATCTGAAAGGTCCATCATCCCAGGTGGACAGTCTCCTTTTAATCAGGAACACTCTCAGGCCCGTGTGATGGCTTCCTGTAAAAAAGCCCCAAACCATTTGTGCAGGGGCGGAGTGTTCTGCCTTGCCAGGTCTCTCACACCACATTTTTTTTTTTAATTTTTTGAGATGGAGTCTCGCTCTGTCACTAGGCTGGAGCGCAGTGGTGCGATCTTGGCTCACTGCAATATCCACCTCTTAAGTTCAAGCAATTCTCCTGCCTCAGCCTCCTGAGTAGCTGGAACTACAAGCACACGCCACCACGTCCGGCTAATTTTTGTATTTTTAGTAGAGACAGAGTTTCACCATGTTGGCCAGGTTGGTCTCGAACACCTGAGCTCAAGCAGTCCTCTCACCTTAGCCTCCCAAAGTGCTGGGATTACAGGCTTTTTTTTTTTTTTTTTTTTTTTTTTTGTATTTTTTTGTAGAGGGAGGGTTTCACTATGTTGCCCAGGCTGGTCTCAAACTCTTGAACTCAAGCAATCCTCTCACCTCGGCCTCCCAAAGTGCTAGGATTACAGGCATGAGCCACCTTGCCCAGCTACCAGAAAGCATTTTATCTTGCAAGACTGAAACTCTGCACCCTATAAAAATAACTCCCCGTGCCCCAATCCCCCAACCTCTGGCACCCACCATTCTACTTCTGTCTTTATGAATCTGACTACTCTGGATACCTCATTAGGTGGAATCATACAATATTTGTCTTTTGTGTCTGGCTTATTTCATTTGGCACAATGTCCTCAAGGTTCACCCAGGTTGTCCAGGTGTTAACAATTAATTTCATACAGTCCCAGTGGTGATTTCTGCTGTTCTTGACATTGGACTTGCTCTCCTACTAGAATTGAAGATCCTTATTCATTTGACAAAATTGCATGGAAGGATTAATATGCACCAACTGGAATGCCAGGTGCTGGGATGGAGGCTTGGGGCAAAGGCAACGTGTCATGCTCCTCTCTGCCCTACAACACCTTTCCGGGGTGGTACTGGTTCATATTGCTGTTTCATAAATATGTATTCGATGGTTGGAAAGTCATGCTATCTACGATCTCTGTGGTTCTTCAGTGTTTTACTTTGGGGACACTCAACCAGGGACCCCACAGATCATTTAACTCACTTTCTCTCTCCTTTTTTTTTTTTTTTTTTTTGAGACAGAGTCTCACTCTGTTGTGAGGCTGGAGTGCGGTGGTGTGATCTCAGCTCACTGCAACCTTTGCCTCTTGGGTTCAAGCGATTCTCCTGCCTCAGCCTCCCGAGTAGCTGGGACTACAGCTGAGTACTGCCACGCCCAGCTAATTTTTTGTATTTTTTTTTTTTAGTAGAGACAGGGTTTCACCATGTTGGTCAGGATGGTCTCAATCTCTTCATCTTGTGATCCACCCGCCTCGGCCTCCCAAAGTGCTGGGATTACAGGTATGAGACACTGCGCCCAGCCTACTTTCTCTCATTTTCTCTCATGCCTTCTACCTGGCTGGCTTTCAACTTTAGACCTCCTGTCTCTAGTCCCCTTCCATGTTCCCTGAAAGGCCTTTCACTTATCTGTTCTCCACTGCAAGGGAGAGAGGCTAGACTTCATTCGTGTCTGCTCTCCACTGGGGCAGGGGAAGGTGGGGCCAGAGAGGCAGATGTGCCCTTTTGGGAGCCCTCCTTCCCCTACCCATCTCCTTTCTCTGCCTTCTACTCTCAAAAAATGAGTGTATACTTCCAGGAGGTAGATGTACCTAAATATATCTGGTCTTGTACCCAAACACATCTGGCTCTGTATCTGAATCCCATGAGAGAACCTGTTAAAATAGAAACAAACAAACAGAGAAAACAAGATTCCTGGGCCCTACTCCAAACCTATGGAATCAAAATTTCTGAGGGTGAGGGACCAGAAATCTTACTTTCTAAACAGCTCCCCTGCTGATTCCACTGCAGTCAGCCGGACACTGGGAGCCACCAGAGTACAGAGGAAGGAGTCTGTGGGCTGGACAGCCCTTGCTCAATGTCCCTTCCAGCAGCTGTTTGTTGTCACTCCCCGGCCAAGTGACTTAACCTCTCCGAGCCTCATACCAATGCCTGCCTTATAACGTGGCAGCAACGCCTGCCTTATAACGTGGCAGTGAGAATGACATAAAACAATGCATAGAAACTTTTTAGCACAGCGTCTGGTGTGACCAATCCTAATAAATGGGGAGCTGATGTTGCAGTTATTACATCAATAATAATTATTACATCAATAATAATATCAATAACTATTATAACAATTATTACAGCAATAATTATTGCATCAAAAATAACATCAATAATATCAATAATTATTATACAATAATAATTATTGCATCAACATCAATAATTATATCATTAATAATTGATATATCTATATATAGATACAATAATATAGATATAATACACATTATAGCAGTAATAACTGATGTAAACATATCTACATATATAGAGATAATATATATATTATAGGAATAATTGATATATCTACACTTAGATTTATAGATATAATAATAATATACATGATTAGAGCAATGATAATCATTATTACTAAAGCACATGGCACAGCTGACCCTGAGGGCCGGCTCTGATGGATCTGGTGCTGCTGTCAGGCAAGGCCCTTGGAGAGTGTTTGAAGCTGAAAGCCAGCTAGATAAAAGACAGCAATGAGGCTGTTTGCTAGATGGTGGGCTCAGTGATAGTAAAAGCTCCAGGGAGGCCAGGGAGATGAAAGGCAGGGACTTGCCATGTGAGTGCCATCACTCCACCGCAACAACATCTGCAGAACGCCCTGACCCCGAGTCCTCCAGCTGCTGCCACCCAGCAGTGTCTGCAGCAACAGCAGAGGCGGAGAGAGACTTCAGGGCAAGGGAAGTCATACGGAGGAGTCCCTCTGGGCTGGAGCAGGGTCCAGCTGGCATCGCCCTAGAGCCCCTGCTCCCGGCCAGGAGGGACAGGAAGTCCCTGGAGCAATGTCCAAACTGATGGAAAGAAGGAAGGCCCAGCTGGGCCCGAGAGATATTCCATGCAGTCTTAGGTCTCGGTGCCAACGTTGCCTTCTTTGGGTGGATTCAGGGCTTCCCTGCACGTTTCGCCTCCATGGCAGCACTGGCCTTTCTGCTCCAATAGTTCCCTGGCCTGTCATCCCACTGGACGACAGTGACTTATCCAAGCTCAGTTTGCGCTGCCTCACGCTTAGTCTGGCACACCTGTTGCGCTGGCCACCTTTCCTCAAACCCACGGAGCTGTTCCCGGCCCTGGGGCCTTTGTACCTGCTGTGCTCTCTCCTGGCTCTCTTTTTACTCTTCAGGGCCTAGAGAGCCCCCCTGCATTGCCCCTGTCCAAAGGAGGCCACCCAACTGCTCTCCATCACAGCCTCCTATGTATTTCCTCTACAGCACCTGCACGACGCGGAACCATCTTGCTTATTTATCTATTTACTTGCTTATTGTCTGTCTCCCATGGAGAGGAACATGTAAGCGCTGTGGAGGTGGGAATATCTGTCCTGTACAGCTCTCTGTCTCCAGAACCCAGCACAGCCCCTGGTGTGGAGCAGGAGCTCAATGCCTCTCATTGAATGATTTGATTTTCTAGTTATCTCAGTCCTTGGCACCTGGCGCAGTGCCAGGAACCTAAGAGCTGCCTAAATAATGTTTATTAAATGAAGAAATGAGACCATCAGCCACTCCTGCATTGGATTATTACCAGGAATCTTCTTATAGCTAGAAATCCGTTTGTTCAACAATACATATAGAGCTACTCTATGCCAGGCACTGTGCTAGACTCAGAGGATGCAGCAGATGCGAGACTGAAGCGGAGTCCATTCACGGTCTACTTTAGAGGCGAGGAGGTCAGGTGGAGAGAGGGATTCTCGGGGAGGTGAGTAAAACACCTTGTTTTCCTCCCATCCTTTCCCTGAATTCAGAGATGCTCTCCATGCCATCGTCCTCCCGGATTGCGTTTGTGGGTTTGCTGGCAGGGGGCTGAATGTCGGAGGAGAAGTTGGAGGAAATTGCTCTTCGCTGGCGGATCAAAGCAGCGAAGCTCAGAAACAAAGCTCCTCCTCTCTCCCCATCCCTGTCCCTCTGCTTCTGCCCACCGACAGCCCGGACAGCCTGCAGTCAGGCACCTTCATTATGAAGACTACTGATGTTACCGGATGGACGGGGACCTGAGTAAGCTTTTGCTGTGTCTGACTTTGATGGGAGGAATTCAGAGCTCTTGGTAACCAGATCAAAACAGCTTCATTACTCTCCACCAATCACCAGGCTGCAGCAAAAGGTTTCTGGGAGGGCCTGGGATTCCCTGGTCCTGGGGGCCTGGGACTGCCAGCTGAATGAGGTGACCAGAGCCCAGGAGTGGGCTCCCCAGCCAACGTGGGGACACGGAGAAGCAGACGCAGAAACGAGGCCAGGTCCAAGGGAGCAGGGAGACTGGGAGGCAGCACGGGTCAGGGCCAGAAGCGGTGAATGCTTCTTAATGAGAAGGCAGAGGGCCTGGGAACTGCCCAAACAAGGACGCTGGCTGTGGAGATGGCGAGGAACCAGAAAGAGCTTCCGGAGACCCTCTGGCCCCGTAGGATGGGGGACTCCCAGACACAGCCTCCAAAATACGAACTTCATGTTTCTTTATAGAATAAAGATAGGCTAAATAAAACGAAAAACAAGCAAAAAAACCAAAATATGAATTTCAGAGTCTGCTGTTTGGCCTGATCCCCCAAACCTCTGGGACATAACCAATACCACAAATACCCACTTGAGCCAACTCAAATCTGCTCTTGAATTGGGGTTCTGAGAGGGAGGCCCACGGAGCTTTTCCTCCATATTCCAGGGCCACCCCTTTCCTGTCTTCAAGACCCCAGCTGTGGGAGTTAGTGACACCAGTGGCCCTGGGGTCCTCCTCAGTTTCCTCCTTCTCCCCAAGCAGCCCCTGGAGTCCGGGAGAGGGCTTCTCTTTGCCTGGAAAATCAGCCCCAGGCCCTGAAGTGCCAGAGCTGGGAGGAGCCTTGAGCTCTGTGGTCAAACTCCCTCATTAGCAGAGAGAAACTGAGGCCTGGAGAGGCCAGAGACCTGCCCAGGGGTGGATGCTGGAATCTGTCATCTCATACCCAGTTCTTTCCATTCCACACACACTGCCCAGCACACAGGAGGCACTCTGTATATGCGGGTTGAATAACTGAATGACCCAGTGGATAAATGGATACACGGCTCAGGGTGGGCGGATGGGTGGATGGATAGCTTGCCTCCTATGTTTAGAAAAGGGACAAGCACATCCTCGCGATTTCCTGCGGTGTGCTTAGCTCTGCAGACTGTACCTTGGAAATTTATGAAGAAACCAAGTGATCAATTAGATGCCACCCGGAAGTGTTTAGCACACTACATAGTGGTGCCCAGATTGGCTTGAAGAACAGCAAACTGTGCCAGACCAATTTAATTTTCCCTCCTGTGAGACAGTGACGGGCCTCATCAGTGAGGGACGAGAAGGGAGCTATCACTGATCCTGACTTCAGGGTGGCTGTGGGTTCTGTCCTACGTGAGGTTCTCATGAACTTGCCAAGGAAACACTGTCCAGCCTCCCCTGGGGATGAAAGATCCACCACGATGCTTTCAGCCGGAGGCCCTGTCCCCATGTCAACTCCCCATGGGCAGTGGTCTCCCATACAGACACCGCCTGTGCATGCCTTCCCGCAGGGGCCAGCCCGAGTGCTCACACTTAGAAAACAGGATAACGTCAGGATGCAGAGGTGCACACACGAACATGTGGAGAGAGACAGGTGTGCACACGACACACAGATATACCCATGTATTTGCAAACGTGTGTGTTACACCAAGGTCAGCACCCACCAGGTATCAGCCATACATGAGCCCAAGGGGGCCGGTGGTTGAGCCTGAGGAAGTGGTGGGGTGGGAAAGGGTTAGCCAGTGACAGCGGGGGCTGAATTGAGTTGTTGATCGCGTGCAGATCCGTGGGCTAGAGAAGGTCTGTCCCATAGAAACAGACCTCCAGCCATGTATATAATTTTAAATTTTCTAGTAGCCACATTAAAAAGTAAACAGAAAACATATGAAATTATTTTAATATACATTTTTGCTTTTTAGATTCGCTCAATAGATCCTAAATATGACCATTTCAACATGTAATAAATAAAAAATTAATGAGAATGGTATTTTTTAAACCATCTTTAAGGTATACAACACATCTCATTGGGCATTCTAGTTTAGACACAGGATTTCATTGGGTAAGCCAGAAACACAGTTAGATTTTGTTAAATTTACAGTCAAAATTTACACATACCCACGTTGTTTCAAACATATTTAAAAGGGTTTTTTGTTGAGACAGGTTCTTGCTCTGTCACCCAGGCTAGAGTGCAGTGGCGCAATCATGGCTCACTGCAGCCTCAAACTCCTGGTCTCAAGTGATCCTCCCACCTCAGCCCTGCAAGTAGCTGGGACTACAGACATGTCACCAGGCCTGGATCTTTTTTTTTTTTTTTTTTTTTTGAGACAGAGCCTGGCTCATTTTTAAAATTTTTTGTAGGAATGAGATCACGCTATATTGTTCAGACTGGTCTCAAACTCCTGGGCTGAAGCAATCCTCCCACCATTTAGGCCACCACACCCAACCTAAAGGTTTTTCAGTAACTGAATTATCAGTTTTAAAATCTAGGTTAATGTAAATCAAATTAAAAGTCTGGTTCCCCAGTGGTACCAGCCCCATTCCGAGTGCCCCCAGCCACAGGCGGCAGCTGGCTCCCACAGTGGGCAGGGGGTTGGCAGCCTTGAGGGAAAAGGGGGAAGAGAAAGGGTCAAATGGTGTGGAGGTGGTGGGAGGCTAGGCTCGGGAGAGGCAAGGGCAGGTGATGGCCGATGGCCGGAGTGAAAGGGGAAGGAGGGGAATGAGGGAAACGCAGAGCTGGAAGCTGCAAGGTGTCCCTATGGCTGCTCCAGGAGCAAAAGGGAGTGCAAAGAGGCAGAGAGGAGGCTGAGGCTGGATGTGCTATTGGTCGCCTCTGGGGGCATCTCCCAGCCCTCAGGACACAGCTCAAGCCCCTCTTTAGCTCTCCAGGAGGAACCCCAGGGCTGCCTGTGACATTGGCCATGCTCTGCCCACCTCCTTCACCACAAGTCCTCCCACCTCAGTCCCTACCACCTGGGCAAGCTCTTGCTGCTCCAGCTCCACTGGAGAGTTGGCTGCCCACACCTGGATGGGCCTTGGTGACTTTGGCACCTTGGACAGAAATAAGGCAGGACAGGGAATTGCCTTGGGGGTAGGTTTAGAGAAGGTTCTGGTTTAGGATGTGCTGGATTTGGGGGACCTGTGGGAGGTTCTGAGGAGTATCCAGCAGGCAGCTGGAAATGCTGGACCTGACTTCTGAAAGGGAGGCAGGAGGGAGCTTTTCCATGGAGGAAGGCACATAGCCACGTGCACATAGGGCTAGTTCCTTCCCTGGTCCATGTGCACATGGCCCACTCGTTCCCCCGTCCATGTGCACACGGCCCACTCCTTCCCCCTCCATCTGCACACGGCCCACGCCTTCCCCCGTCCACATGCACATGGCCCACGCCTTTCCCCATCCATCTGCACACGGCTCACTCCTCCCCCGCACCGCCCCCGTCCATGATGTGCACAGGAATCATTCCTT
>PVKV010006100.1:26393-108415 GCA_004027835.1 Alouatta palliata
ATGTGCGCACGGCCCACTCCTTCCCCAGTCCATGCGCGCACGGCTCACTCCTTCCCTGTCCACCAGCACACAGCTCACTCCTGCCTGTTCCATGTGCGCACGGCCCACTCCTTCCCCAGTCTATGCGGGCATGGCTCACTCCTTCCCTGTCCACTCAACACATAGCTCTCTCCTTCCTGTTCCATGTGCGCAGGGCCCACTCCTTGCCTGTCCACCAGCACACAGCTCGCTCCTTCCCTGTCCACCAGCACACAGCTCACTCCTTCCTGTTCCATGTGCGCACGGCTCACTCCTTCCCTGTCCACCAGCACACAGCTCACTCCTTCCTGTTCCATGTGCGCACGGCCCACTCCTTCCCCAGTCCATGCGGGCATGGCTCACTCCTTCCCTGTCCACTCAGCACACAGCTCTCTCCTTCCTGTTCCATGTGCGCAGGGCCCACTCCTTCCCCAGTCCATGCGGGCATGGCTCACTCCTTCCCTGTCCACTCAGCACACAGCTCTCTCCTTCGTGTTCCATGCGCGCACGGCCCACTCCTTCCCCAGTCCATGCGCGCACGGCTCACTCCTTCCCCAGTCCATGCGCGCACGGCCCACTCCTTCCCCAGTCCATGTGCGCAGGGCTCACTCCTTCCCTGTCCACCGGCACACAGCTCACTCCTTCCTGTTCCATGTGCGCATGGCTCACTCCTTCCCCGTCCCTGGACACATAGCTTACTCCATGTGTGCACGGCTCACTCCCTTCCCCCGTGCGGCCACTTCCTCACCCTGGCCAGCCTCCCCACACCTGCCCCAGAGGTGGTTACCCAGAATCTTTGTTCCCTCCCGGGGTTCCCTTACGTCCCCCCAGCAGCAAATCTGCTCTCAAAGTGGGGCTCAAGGAGGAAGTGGACATGCACTGGGATTGGTCCGAGGGATGGGAGTGTCAGCGCTTAGGGAGGCCATGGTGGAGGAGCCTGGGCACAGAGAGGGTAGGCGTGGTCTCGAGGAGAAAGAGTTGGGTCAACAGAGTCCTGGCCTTTCACATGTCTCCCCATCTCCCCACCCAGTTCTGGTATCTGTGGATGTGTGACAGACAACCCCAAATCTCAGTGCCTTGAAACGAACTGCTTTCATCGTGTCTCACAAGTCTGTGGGTCAGGAACCTGAGCAAGACACAGAGGGAATGGTTCCTCTCTGCCCCTGGATGATTATGGCTGAAGTTCAGGGTCTCTACCCGCTCCCGCTCAGGTGTCCTCGTGGCCGCCCTGGGCTTCCTCACTGCATGGAGGTCTCTGGGTACAAGAGTCTTCAAAGTTCCAGGCAGAAGCTGCAAGGTCCTTAGGCTGTTGCCTTAGAAATCCTGAACGTCACTTCCGCCATATTTTACGGGTCAAGCAAGTCACTAGAGAAGGCCCTGAATCTGGCAGAGGGGAGCACAGACTGCACCTCTCAATGGCAGGAGTGACAAGTGGCGCTGAAAAGGAGAGAATGGAAGGCCATCATGCTGGGGGAATGCCACTCCCTGCCACCCACCACCCACCCGAGGGCACAGCCGTGTGTTTTATCCCCTCTCCCACTTAGTCAACCTGACAACCTTCCTGTCACTGCCACCGCCTTCTGCACGGAGGCCGCAGCCTCGGTAACTCGTGGAAATGCTTCTCCCACCTACTTAGCTGGAGTATCAACCTCTCAAGGTCGAGAGGGTCTCTTTGACGCCTTACTGTCCTGGCTTTGACGTTTCGGGCGTTTTGTTTCCTGAATCAGCTCTCGTCTACCGGTGTCATCGGTCTTCTGCACCAGATACCCCTGGCTCCTCGAAACACCCTTATTGAGTATCAAGAGGTCTCAGCACGTCACCAGCAGAGCCCAGGTGCTGGCCCAGAGGGAGGTGGAGGATGGAGGGGAGCACGCCCTCTCCTGGGGCTGTGGCCCTGGCAGGCCTTGGAGCCCTCAGTGTGGTGGCCGCCTGGATTTATGCTCCTCTCGGGAGAATGTGCCCTCCCTGTCTACCCGGCCTCACCGCTGCACTTCAGTGCTGTCCTGGCCTTACAATGCAAACCGTGTTAGAGAACGGCCCTGTTCCTGGGGATAAATTTGAAAGAAAAGATAAACAGCAAAAAGTAGGGAGGGGACTCATAGTACCTTTAAATAAACTACTTGTCAAAATATATCTAAATAATGATGACTAGGATAGATCTACATTCCAGTCCTTGCACAGAAATCCCGGCGGCCGTGCACTGAGCAGGCGAGGCATCCCCGTGTTTTCTTGCCCCGGCGGAATGAGCAGGAGGAGGCGGCTGGGCGGTGCAGAGCAGAAACTGCTGATGCAAAAGACGGTTTCTGCTCAGGAGGGCAGGGATTTGCCTCTATCTGGATCATTTTCATTGCTCTACAAAGAGCCCTTTCTTCCTCCCAGGCCGCACTAAATAATAGCAACCAGGGACTTTTCTCACAGCGACTTCTGAGCCGCTTCAAGTGTCACCTGGTTACGCGTAAAATTCATACCTGGAATAGCATCTTTGACCCTGGGCACGACTGTGCGTTGCCTGGCCCTTTCACAGGATTCTGGGAGAAACCACTTGGAGGGATGATGTGGAAATGTTGGCGGGTCGTGTGCATACTGTGCGTTTTTGTAGAGTACATAGTTTGTCCCTGTGGCCAGTATTGGATTGGGGAAACTGTGTTTTTCAGAAGGAAGAGCACATGCCCCCTCCCTTCACACCCCCGGCACACTGGCCTGGGTTCTCCAGGGTTTCCCTGCACTACAGAGAGTGCCGTGTCCTGTGGGTGCTGCTGTACTTGGGTCTCTGCCCACCCTTCCATCCCTGCAGTTCTTGGGTCCCTGGGGTCGTTTGCCTTGTCCCGCTCTGGGTTGCTGTGTTCATCTGGGCATGCTTTGCTGCCCCGGCTTTGACAGTTTGGTGACTTTGCCTCCAGAATAGGTGCTCTTCACCTGGTCCTGGTGGACTTTGCCACCCAGCCCCTGACTGTCACTGTGTCTTACTGAGTGGGATAGTGGGAGGGCCCAGCTAGCTTGGGAACTGGGGCTGGATCTGAATTCAGGCTCCACCACTCACTAGCTCTGGGACCCAGGCAGGGTATTAAAGAAGCCTGGACTTCCGTTTGCTCATCTCTAAAAAGGGGCTGATAAAACCCTCCTTACAGGGTTGGTGTGAGGAGGGTGATGCTTGCATGCCAAGGGTCTGGCCCTCTGAAAGAGCCCAATAGATGACAGCTCTTGTTCCTCCCCTCGCCTTTACTGCTGAAGGTGGCAGTGGGCAGTCACTCCACACACCCTAACTAGGAACTGTCTGGCCTAGGCCTCTGGAAACAAGCATATTTAACTGCACAACCCAAAGAGGCTAATTGAGAGGGGTGAGGGAAAGTGATTAACAATAATGGAACCCCTGTGTCCGGATTTTACTGGGATCTCCAGTTATCTCATTTAATCCTCAAAGATCCCTAAGAGAGAGGCACTACTATTATGATCATTTTTTAAAAAGAGGGATTTGGGACTCTCGGCAGCGGATAGGTGTAGATGTAGACGGCTGCAGAGCTGGGATCCAAACCCAAGACAGAGACTGGGACCAAGGTGAAGGCTGGGTTCCAAGGGACTAAGAAGATAACAGGTGACTGGATACACAATCTACGAAGCCCCTGAAGTGCCCTCGATCTGGGAGCAGGATTGGGGTGGGCTGATCCTACAGATGCAAGCAGACCAGCCCCCACTGGAGGGTGGGGCAGGGGGCAGGCAGGCCTTTGGGGGCCTGCGGGGTCTGTGGCACTGTGGCTGGTACAGGTGCTACACAACATGACTTGTTTACCCACCTGCTGTCTCTACATGGTCTCTCAGAGCAGGGGAATCTGTGCTAGGAGGCAGGAGCGGGAGGCAGGGTGGGGCTGATGGAGGAAAGGCCCTTCAGCCTCAGGGACAGCACACCCCAGCTGTTCAGTCCTCTCCCACTGCCTGCTTCCCAATTACCCGTCCTTCCGCCTTCCATCCTGCAGGCACTTCCCCAGTCTCTTTTGTCTCGCCGACTCTGTACTTCAGACATCATTCCCTCCTTCCTCCCTCTGGGATCTGAGGCCCAGAGAGGTGCCTCGCTGGCTGTGGCATACAGCAAGTCTACTGCCTGAACCTGCCTTCAGACATCCCGAGATTCCGTCCCTCGCCTGGTCATCCTAGCTGGGCTGCTGCCTCATCCTCCCCCAGAGGCGAGATGGCACAGCCCCTTAAATGACAATGTCTGTCCTCCCATTATGGGAAACAGCCTCACTGACTGGCTCTCACAGAACCTTTGCAGCCTCAGGGGAACGTGAGCTATCTCCAATCTCCCCAAGCCATGAAACTGAAATGCAGAAATAAAAGCCTTTCCACAGGGGCCCTTCATCTCTTGGCAAATCATGGTCAAGGAGTCCTCTTCTCTTGTCACACCTGCCCGGCTCAGGTTTAAAGCCGAGGGCACAGCAGACAAAGAGGGCAGGATGGGTACAGACCAAGCCACTATGGTGCCTGCTGAGTCCTGTAGCTCCAACCTGACCCGGGGTAGGGGGAGGGAGGCAGGCAAACCTTTGGAGGCCTGTGGGGTCTGCAGCACTGTGGCTGGCACAAGTTCTACACGTGAAGACCTGTTAACCCGCCTGCCGGCTCAGCACAGGGCGCCTGGGCCAGGGGCACCCATGCTAAGAGTCTGGATGGAGAGATGGTGGCAGAGAGAATGAAATGTAACGGAGAGATACACACTGGGCTTTAACATCAGGTAATGCTCTCCCCGCCAGATCCCGTTGGAGCTAGGGGACGGAGAGGAGAGCCGTTGCAGCCTCAGCTCCCTTAGGGAGCAGACCCCAAGGCCTGGCTGTCTCACCCCACTGTCCCGTGACTGGGCCAGCTGCTCCCAGGAGTCCCCTGGGAGTTCCCAAGCAAGCACCCAGGCCTCCTGCTTTGGGATTAGGCATTCCACTCTGCATTTGCTCTTAAGGATGTCACATGCAGAGACCCATCTCTGGTGCTGAGTAACTCCCAGACTTGATGAGTCGTTCGTCACTCTCATTAACAGGGGAAGGTGCCCAGTCTTATGCAGCTGCGTGTGATGAACAAGGCTGGGCGCACCTACCCTGAGCCCTGGATGGGGAGCTTCCCACAGGGGTGGAGGAGAAGCTCCAGAAGTCTTGGAGTTTGAAGAGGCAACACTTTCAGCCGGACGAGTTCTCATCCAGTCCTGCTGTTAGTGAGCACCTGCTCTTAGAGGATATGTAGGGAGCCAGAGTGACTGAGGGGTTAACACTGCGCTTTGGTATCAAGTGACTTTGGGTTCAAATCCTGGCTCTGCTGCTTCCTGTAGGTAACCTGACTTCTCGGAGCTGCTTTGCCCTTATCTGTACAGAGGTGAGAATAAGGGCAGTTTCACAGTTTCCACGCAGATCAAGTGAGGTCAAGCTGTACAGCCCCTGGTGCATAGGCTATCAGGGCACAGAACTGGGCATTTATTACTAAGATGCTGCACAGGGCAAAGCACAGGGTGTGTCGGACACATTTGCCTAATGAGGGTGAGAAATTTCTAGGCTGACACTTCTCAACAACCTCCACCGTCATCCTTGGAAAGACCCCCAGGGCGTCTTTGGAATTTGGAGGCACCTCACCTCCCAGCAGAGAAAGGACAGGACTTGCACTTGGGAACCTGGGCCCCCAGCAGGCTCCCCCAGAAGTAGCAGGGGCAGGACCCTCACATGCCCAGGGCAGGACCCAGAGACACAGACAGACGCTCCTTGGAAGATCTGGAAATTGCTGGGTTCCTCTCAAACAGACTCTGCAGTGACGTCTGGAGCAGATGGCAGGGGCGGGTCTTCCCGGCTGGGTTGACAGAGCATCATTTGCCTGGAAATTCCCCCAGTTCCAGGGATCCCTTCCAGATGTTCCCACCCCCAGCCTGGCTGAGGAAGAGCAGTGGGGAGCTAAGAAGCCAGGGCTGGAAAGCTGAGCCAGCCTTCTCCACAGACAGGCAGGCAGGCAGCCACCCAGGAGGCCAGTTCAGAGTCCCCAGTGTCCTCAATATCCACCCACCTCCACCAACACCTCTCTAGGGCTCCATATGAGAGAGCTATTCCTTTGAATAAGTCATTGCTGTCTCTGGGAGTTCTCTTGCAGACTCTAATCCCCCTGGGAGGGTAAGACAGAAAACCCCTTCCTGCTCAGCCTGTGGCCCAGCAACAGTGGCCATCACTTGTTGGAATCTCAGGCCCATCCTTGATCTCCTGAATGAGAATGTGCCTCTTAACAAGACACCCACATGATCCCATGTGGTGTCTAAGCTGGAGAGGTGCTGCCCTAAGACACTCTTGTCCCCTACTTTCTGAAATGCAAGCTCCACAAAGGTATGGATTTTTCTTTGTTTGGTTCACTATATCACACCCAAAGAGTTCCTTAAACAGAACTCATTGAATGTTTTTTGAGGCCAGGCGTGGTGGCTCACACCTGTAATCACAGCACTTTGGAAAACCAAGGTGGGAGGAGAGGTTGAGGCCCAAAGTTTGAGACCAGCCTGGTCAACAGTTCCTACAAAAAATTTTTAAAACTTAGCTAAGCATGGTGGCACTTGCCTGTAATCCCAGCTATCTGGGAGGCCAAGGCAGGAGGATTGCTTGAGCCTAGGAGTTGGAGGCTGCAGTGAGCTATGATCATGACTGAGACTCTGTCTCAAAAACAACAAAAAAAGCTTTTTGAATAAAATGAATTATTTAGATTATTTAAGGCTTAGTTCCCCATAGCACAGAGAGGCAGGTACACAGCATAGGTAAGCTTTTTGTTTTGTTTTGCTTCTGGAGGCAGAGTCACACTCTGTTGCCCAGGCTTGAGTGCAGGGTCACAGTCTTGACTCAGTGCAACCTCTGCCTCCCAGGTTCAAGCAATTCTCCTGCCTCAGCCTCCCAAGTAGCTGGGATTACGTGTGCCTGCCACCACGCTTGGCTAATTTTTGTATTTATAGTAGAGATGGGGTTTTGCCATGCTGGCCAGGCTGGTTTCGAACTCCTGACCTCAAGCGATCCATCCACCTCAGCTTCCTAAAGTGCTGGGATTACAGGCATGAGCCACTGTACCCGGCCAGCATAGGTAAGTTTTAATACGAGAGGAAGGAGGAGAAATTAGAAGGCATCATCCCAGGGTCCACGGCACTCCTGGGGTGAGAAGGAGGAAAGGAGGAGAAAGGCTAGGAAAGCAGAAGCGTATAATCAGCTGTATAATGAATACTCGCAGTGCTAGAAGAGCAAACAGCACTTGGGAGGTAATAGAGACCTCCTGGAGATCCTCTGCCTCCGCCTCCACCTTCATCAGGCCCCTCCTACAACCCCTCCCAACCCCCATGCCTGCCGGGATCCTGAGTACACTGCACGCTTCTCCTGGGAAGGCACGTTCAGCGGCTGTACCCTCTGCCTCCCCACAAGGAATTTTGGCGGATGTGGGAGAGTCCTCGGAGGTGGCAGGACCCAGCACTGACCCTGACCCATTTTGGAGCATGCTGGCTTTTTCCCGCCTGGCTCCCAGCGGAGCCTTCGGGCCAGGCAGGCCAGCTTGTCTCTGAGGCTCAGGTCACTTGGAGCTACAGATGATCCCTCCACAGTTGTGCCCCAGCCTCAGCCCAGGAGCTCAGCAGGAGACTCACCTAATGATTGGCAAGCTGAGCCCTCCATTTGCAGTGGGGAAAGCTGAGGCCGAGGGCAATGAAGCTACATGGCCAAGTCTACGCAGCTGGGAATGGCAGGAATGCCCAGGGCCCTGCCTTTTAGATGGGCGCATCTCTGGCTCACCTTTGGACAGCTCAGGTGTTCCTCCTCTGGGTATCCTAGCATCTAGAGCCTGGCAACGAGTAGCTGCTCAGTTATTGTGAAACAAATGCGTGAGAAGCAAAGAACCCCACTGGGAGCCAAGAGAATGATAATGGCAGTAAAGGCCACTGTTTATCTGTGCTCAGCACTTTACACAGGCTGTTTCTTTGAAGCCTTGCAACAACCCTCTGGGAGAGGTGCTCTTATCATTCCCAACCACATACAAAGAAACCAAAGCTCACCGCGATGAAGACACGAACCTCCATCCTGCCTGAGCTGGATTTCAACACGTTTCTGCCTAGAACTCTAAAGCTCCTATCCTCATCAGGATGCTGTGGCGCTCTCTTGTTGGTGAACTCTTTTCTTTGAAAGAGGCCACTGCAGCCCAGATGGCTCAGGCTCTGAGCTGGATGAGTTTGTAACTCACTTTGATGGCAAGCAGAGTGTGTCCTCTCTGGCTCCCCAAGGAGCCTGGCATGTCAAGGAATTCTTTCTGAATCCCACTCCTCACCTGGGTTGCCCCAAATCCCCCCATTCATTCTCAGTGGTGGCTTCCATTTAAATCGCAGCTGTTCTGCAGGACTTCGCTGACCCTTCCATCTAAAAGAGCTCCTCTCTCCATCCCCCGCCACCTCACTCTCTCCAGCCCCTCCCTGCTTCATCCTTCTCAGCACAAAACATCACCTGACAATATTGTGCAGCTGTGTTTCCCTTTTAACTGTCTCCTCACTAGGATGGGACCTCCATGCAGGCAGGTACATCGGCCCCTTTACAGCTGTGTCCCAGGGCCCGGCGTATAGTGAGTGCTCAGTACACACTGCCAGCATGAATGAACTCTCATAGCATAATACATAAAACAGCACTTTTCTAAATCAGTACCGCTTTGTGGTAATTCCTGTGAAAGATGGGCCTCTAGGAATTTGTGAATAAAGTAAAGGGCCAGTATCTGCCAGATGTTGACTATTTTTTTTTTTTTTTTTGAGACAGAGTCTCACTCTGTTGCCCAGGCTGGAGTGCAATGATGCGATCTCAGCTCACTGCAACCTCCACATCCCAGGTTCAAACGATTCTCCTGCTTCTGCCTCCTGAGTAGCTGGGTAGATGTGCACCACCACATCTGGCTAATTTTTGTATTTCTTTGTGGTGATGGGGTTTCACCATGTTAGCTACGCTGGTCTCAAACTCCTGACCTCAGGTGATCCACCCACCTTGGCCTCCCAAAGTGCTAGGATTGCAGGCATGAGACACCATGCCTGGGCCAGAGGTTGGTCAGAGTGGGGCCAGGCATGGTAGCTCATGCCTATAAATCTAACATCTTGGGAGGCCAAGGCAGGAGGAGTACTTGAGCCCAGGAGTTCAAGATCAGCCTGGGCAACATAGTCAGACTCTGTCTCTACAAAAAGTCAAAAATTAGCTGGGCATGGTGGTGCACACCTGTGGTCTCAGCTACCTGGGAGGCTGAGGTGGCAGAATCACTTGAGCCCAGGAGGTTGAGGCTGCAGTGAGCTGTGATTATGCCACTGCGCTTCAGCCTGGGTGAGAATGAGACCCTGTCTCAAAACGTAAATAAATAAAATAAATAAATCACAGTGGATCCATTTGCTCATACATTGACCATGTACTGAGCACCTCCACATGCCAGGCAGTATGTTTCAGCTCTGGGTATATTTCCCCCCCCACCACCGAAAGAGTCGTATTTTAGTGGAGGAGATGGACATTCAATAATCCCCCCAAACAGATACTGACGCTGCATTGTGCTAGTGCTGGAGCTGATCAGGGGCCTGGTAGGAAGGGGACAGGTTTGAGGCTTGCCCCCGACAAGGACACTGGCACTGAACGGCACTCACGTGTGTCTTCCTGAGTGGCCGTAAAGGGGCCAGGGCAGCAGCTGGCATGCCCAGAGCTGTGTTCACCCCAGAGTGTGGGTTTGGCAGAGGAGCAACATCCCTCATGCCAGCTGCAGGGAGAGAGGCTTGGTAAGTGCTGGGGGAAAGCTTTGCTCCAGGAAAGGCTTCCCCCTCACAGGGTTGCAGGGTCTGGGGCTCTGGCTACATAACTTGTAGGGTCTCACAAGTTACCTACAGAGCCCTCACTCCACCCTCAGTCTGGGCTCCAGGAGCCTGCTTCTTCAGCTGGAAAACAAGGTATGCAAAAAGATCTGCTTCCCTAAGGTGCTGAGAGTGTTAAACACAGACAGATCTGAGGGGCCGAGCTCTGTGCCTGGCAGGAGTAACACGTGTGGGTCTCTAAATTCGGGAAAAGTGGAGATTCCTGGGATGGGCATTGGGTGGGGGGCACAGGGCAGTGAAGGGCCAATGCAAGGGAATATTAAAGGGACTGAGGTTGTTCCATCTGTAGAGCAGATGGTTCTCAATGTGCCTCAGTTTCTGAATCTATAAAATGGGTCACCAACCTGTTTTCACACAAAGGGCAGAAAAAGAAGTGGACTTTGACTAATGAGAAAGATTTGAAGTCAGATAGGAGGAATTTCTTAAACCTCAGAGAAAATAAATGCCAGGTGATATGGTCTGGCTGTGTCCTCACCCAAATCTCATGTTGAATTGTAACTCCCACAATTCCCATGTGTCATGGGAGGAACCCAGTAGGAGGTGACTGAATTATGGGGGCGGGTCTTTCCTGTGCTATTCTCATGATAGTGAATGAGTCTCACAAGATCTGACGGTTTTAAAAAAACAGGAGTTTGCCTGCACAAGCTCTCTCTGTTTGCCTGCCATCATCCATGTAAGTTGACTTGCTCCTCCTTGCCTTCCGCCATGATTGTGAGGCTTCCCCAGCCACGTGGAACTATAAGTCCAATTAAACCTCTTTCTTTTGTAAACTGCCTAATCTCAGGTATGTCTTTATCAGCAGCATGAAAACAGACTAATACACTGGGATAAGCCTATGAGAGGAACAGGTGGAATTCCTTGGAAACAGAATTATAAAGCTGGAAGGAAAGCCATACTTCACCCTACCTCCCTTAAATGTTAGAAGTGAGACTGAGTGGGAGAGTGACCTGGCTTGGTAAGCAGGTGGTTAGTAGCGGAGAACCCAGGATTCCTGACTCGAGATTCATCTTTGCCCTCTACCCTTCCCCATTACATTCTCCTAGGAAGGAAACCAAAGCTCAAAGATATTTAACATCAGCCAAGACTATCAAACATTATGTGCCAGGAAATGTCCTCGGCTTCTCCATAGTTTTAGGGTTAATCCTCCAAGCAATCCTGTGAAGTAGGCACCTTATCTCAATAAGGAAACTGAGGCACAGAGAAGCTATGCAACAAACTCAAATCCTCTCTCTGTCCCTGATGAGCTGAGGGCATTCAGCTCATCAGGGACAGAGGGAGGATTTGCACCTGGCCTTCTGAGTTACCTGCTGGCTCTGCAGCCCCTCAAGTCCTTCGTTCCTACCCTAGAGGGGACAAATCAAAGCTTCTCAACCTGTCAGGAACTGTGATGACCTCATGGTTCAGCTTGACTTCACTAAAAGATCCTGATGGCTTCCAAAATGACAGCTATTTCCCTTTGCAGAGCTTTGCACACTGTCTTCTACATCTTAACAGGACTCTCCTGGAGGCCAGTTTCAGGCAGGATCAGCTTCAAGGGAATGCCACCTGTGCAGTCAGGCAGAGCCACATGCTTAGGAGTCTGCCTATGCCTTAATGCATTCTTAATATTTCTTGAACAAGTTCCCTGCATTTTTGTTTGCACTGGGCTCTGCAAATTATGTAGCCCATCCTGATTTCAGACAAAGTTCATGACCTTCAACTGAAGGTGGGTGGTGGCGGTGCTACTCCACTGGAAGGACAGACACTTAAGGTCTTCTTGGTAGAAGGGCACCCTGGATGATGGAGGTTCCACCCGGTTCTTCCCATTCCACTTTCCCAAGACAGAGCTGTGAGGTTAGCTCGGAGCAGGGCAGCGTTCTCATATTCATGTTTTCCCTCTCTCCTTCCCGCAGGCTGTAGATGAACCAGACAAGGCCAGGTGGAGGTGATGCTCCCTCTGGGCCCAGCATTGAAGACCCACCCTTAGGCTTCCTTGACAGCCTCAGATTTCTTTCTGACTCTGCTGGGCTTTCAGCCAAAGGCAGCCCAGCTGGCTGTGCCTGGGGTAAGAAAAGGCATGATTTTGCTCCATAACAATTTTAACATCAGGCAAAACAGATGACATGAGAGAGAGACTCCAGGTAGGACACTACATGGCAGATAAAAGAAACAACCTAATTAGATCTCAAATATACAAACCTGAGCTTTAAAAAAGCATTTTGCCATGTGATATATAACCGCGTCACCCTTTGTGTAAAACAAACCACACACATACACGTGCTCACACACAATATATTTTCCATGAGCCCACGCATATATGCAAAAAAGAATTTTAAGTGTGAAAGGATCACACCAAATTCGTATAGTACCTGTTGCCTCTGAAACTGAGAGGGAAAATTATCTGTGACTGTCTAACAATTTATAAAAGATAATCACTTGTGTGGTTTTCTTTTAAGCACAGATACTCCAACTGTGGGACAAGGGAGGGTCATCCATGCATCTCTTCCTTCCTGGGCTTCCGGTAGAGCACGCTGCAAGTGATGTAGCACCATCACCTCTCTCGTCTTAGGTGATGCCAAGAGCAATGCCTTGCAGGGGTAGGGCAGGCGTAATTATTATTCCCACTTTACAGAGGAGGCAACCGAGTCAGAAAGGTTGAGTGACTCGCTCACACACGCAAAACAGTAAGCAGCAGACGGGGACTCTTTTGTGCTCCAAGCTGAGTCAGACACAGAGAGGGTAGAATGGCCAGGGCCCAAGTGCTATTTATTCCCCATGGCTATTTCGGGTTTGTAGGATATGTTTTCCCTTTAGGCAGACATAGTTTCTCCTAGACCCACTTTGAGCCTCCAAACAGACAAGGGATGTGCTAACCCTTCTCCTGAACCACAAAGGTGATGCGCTCTCTACCTGCCTTATGGTGCTGGGAGACACACTCAAACAGCAGCAGCCAAAGTGACTTCTTTTCCTCTGATACCAGTCCAGCTTGTTGGCTGCCCAGATCAAAGCTTCGGTTTCCCTTGCAAGAAGAATCCCAGTGTGCTGTATCCTCTTTTCCTAGTTGGTTCTCCCTCTCTGGCTTCTCTTCCTCCTTTCAGGACACTGAGTGGCTCCTCCTCCCACCTTCCTGGCCACTGATTAGCTCCCTTTCTCTGGTTCCTCCCCCGCCCCCTTTCTGGCCACTGATTGGCTCCCCTTCTCTGGTTACTCCCACCTTCCTGGACCTATCTTTCTGTCTTCCCCCGGAGGTTGCCCCAGGTTGCTGGACTGAGTGAACTTTTAGATAAGTGGGTCTGGAGATGTCAGTGACATGCTGGCCATACAAAAACCGGCTGGAGTCCATTACACAGCCAGATGTCAGGACCCCAGGCCCACAGATGCTGATTCAATAGGTTTGTGGTGGAGCTGAGGGATCTGTAGTTCAAAAAAACAAATCCCAGGTAATGCTGACATTCAGTGCAATTGAGAAATCGCCCATCTAGTCCAAACCTTTAGGTCAAAAATAGGCAAACCCAGGCCTAAACAGACATTTTAGGCGTTGCCTTTTTAGGCCTGGGTTTGTCTGTTTTTGACCTAAAGGTTTGGACTAGATGGGTGATTTGTTCCACCGCCACTCTCCCCTGTGACTTGTCCAAGATCACACAGCGAATCAGCTAATCAACTGAAACTGAATATTGGCTGGCTCCTAGTTCCCACATGACACCTCTCCCCACCCTGCAGATGCACATGCACACTTCACACACCTGCGCCCAATCTGACTGGCTTGGCTTCTGTCCTGAGGCCTGACTAAAATATGGTCCCTTTACTTCTAGGCCACAGGACCCAAAGTCCAGGCCAGAGCAGTCCCTGTGGAACAGAAGCAGGACAGCAATTTCTTGGTGAAAGGTATTACACCACAAGGGCTAAGGCCTGGCATTATTCTGCTGCCTGAGTGGAGCCCAGGTCACACACCAAGCAGTAATGAAACCTGAGCCACCCCTCCCTGTCCCCAGCTGTCCCAGGAGGCCCCAGGGGCCTGGTCCCACAGCCACTCTTCCCAAGATTCAGGTGTCACACAACTGGGCCCCAAGCCACGCCTCTGGTCAGGCCACTTTCCCCCTCCCTGGGGCCTGCAGGAATCTCAAGAGATTGCAGTTTGCTCTGTTAGAAATGGCTGGAAACTTTAGGAGGGAAGAGGGAGGGTGCTGAGGCAGCAGGGCCCCCTCCTGGGCCCCAAGTGATCCTTTCCCACTACCAACAAGCCCTGAGCAGATGAGGTCTTCCAGGTCCTGCCACTCTGGACTGCTGCCACCTGGACCTTTCACTGCCAACCCTGTGCCCCTACTACTCCTTCTGCTTTGGCCCTTGTCTCGATTCTGCTCAACACACTTGTCACACCTTCCTAAAAATTACAGTCCTGAAGTTTGTAATGTGTAGGGAAATTCTGAGAGCCAGCCCTTCTGCTTCTGAAAATTGCTATTGTGACTATACCTACTCTTCTCTGGCACCCGGGGAGGGGATACTGCAGAGATAGAAAAAAAAGCTCTGAAAGTCTGAGGCTTACATCAAATAGAACAGCTAAAATAACAACAATAACCTGACAATATCAAGTGCTGGCTGAGCAAAGCAACTGGAACTCTCACACATTGCTTAGAAATACAAAATGACACACAGTTTTAAAAACAATTTGGCAGTTTCTCATGAAGTTAAACATGCACTCACCGTACAACCTAGCAATGCTACTCGTAGGTATTTACCCAAGGGAAACGAAAATCATGTACATGCAAAGACCTGTTAGTGAATGTTTATACAGACTTTATTCATAATCACCAAAAACTGGGAACTCCTCAAATGTCCTTCAGCTGGTAAATGGATAAACAAATGTTCATCTATACAATGTATAAATGGCTGTTCAGTTTGTTTATCCATTTACCAGTTGTTCACCACATTAACATGATTATATCAATTGATGCTGAAAAGTCAACACCCATTAAACAATTCAATACTCATCCATTATAAAATTAAGAGAAAAATAGGAATAGAACGTTCTCAACTTGATAAAAAGCATGAACAAGAACCCTACAGCTAACATTATACTTAATGGTGAAAGGCTGAATGCTTTCCCCTTAGATGAAAGCAAGGCAAGAATGTGTGCTGTTACCACTTTTATACAACATAGTGCTGTGAAAGTTCTAGCCAGTGCAATAAGGTAAGAGAAGAAATTAAAAGGCATACAGGTTAGAAAGGAACAAAAACTGTTCCTATTTGAAAATAACATGATTGCTTATGTAGAAATTCCCAAGGGATATATAAAATATTAGTACTAATAAGTGAATTCAGCAAGGTCACAGAATATGAGATAGACATATAAAAATCTATTGTATTTCTATGTGCTAGAAATGAACATCTGGATACCAAAATTTAAAATACAATACGATGTGCAATTGCAAAAAGTAAAAGAAGAGATACTTAGATGTCAATCTACAGGATTGTGCAACTGCAAAAAGTAAAAGAAGAGATACTTAGATGTCAATCTACAGGATTTATATGCTGACAACTACAAAAAGAAGATGAAAAAAGTCAAAGAAGAGCTAAATAAATGGAGAGATGTACTATGTTCATGGATTGGAAGATTCAACATAGTAAAGATGTCAATTCTCAAAAGGATATATGAGTTTAATGCAATTCATTTTAAACTCTTTCAAACATTTTTGTAGATATTGTATATATTATCCTAAAATTTCTATGGAAAGGCAAAGGAACTAGAATAGCTATCTTAGTCTGTTTTGTGTTGCTATAAATACTAGAGGCTGATTAATTATAAAGAAAAATGGTTTATTAGGCTCATGATTCTCATGGCTTGAAGGTCAGAATTGGGCATCTGCCTCTGAGAAGGGCCTCAGCCTTCTTCTGCTCATAGCAGAAGGCAAAAGGGAGCCAGAGTATGCAGAGATGGCATTGTGAGAGAGAGGAGGAAAAGGAGGGTGTGCTAAGCTCTTTTAACAACAAGCTCTCACAGGAATTAATTAATAGAATGAGAACTCACTCACTCCAGAGAAGGCCATTAATGTATTCATGAGAGATCCACACCTATGACCCAAACACCCATTAGGCACCAACATTGAGAATCAAATTCCAACATGAGGTTTAGACGAGGCAAACATCCAAACCATAGCAATAGCAATTTTGGGGAAAAAGAAAAGGAATTGGGAGAAATCAGTCTATCTCATATCAAGCTACAGTAATCACTGTACAGCTACAGTAATCAAGACTGTATGTTATTGGCAGAGAGACATACATCAGTGGAACAGAATGGAGAACCCAGAAATAGACCCACACAAATATGCCCAACTAATTTTTGACAAAGGTACAAAACCAATTCAATGGAGGAAAAATAGTCTTTTCAACAAATGGTGCTAAAAAAAAAAAAAAAAGCCTCTATGTCTTACGCCTTATACTAAAATTAACTCAAAATGGATCATTAACTTAAATGTAGAACATAAAACTATAAAACTTCTAGAAAAAAACAGGAGGAAATCTTCAGGATGTAGGTCTATGCAAAGAGTTCTTAGGTTTGACACCCAAAGCATGACCCATAAGAGGAAAAACTAATAAATTGAACTTCATCACAATGTGAAACTTTTGTTTTGTGAAAGGCCCATTAAAAAGCAAGATGAAAAAAAGCTACAGACTGGGAAAAAATATTTGCAAACCATATATCCAACAAATAACTAGTATGTAGAATATATAAAGAAAACTCTCAAAACTCAGCAGTCAGAGAACAATCAAATTAGAAACTAGGTAAGAGACATGAAGAGATATTTCACCAAAGAAGACATCAGTTGGCAAATAGCACATGAAAAGATGCTCATTGTTCATCATTAAGGGAATGCAAATTATAATCACAATGAGAATCACTACATATCTATCAGAATGGCTAAACTAAAACAGTGATACACTAAATGCTGACAAGGATTCAGAGAAACTGAGTCACTCTACATTGGTGGTGGGAATGTAAAATCGTACAGGCACTGTGGAAAACAGTTTGGCAGTTTCTTTCAAAAACTTAACATACAACTACTGTACAACCCAGCAATTGTTCTTCTGGGCATTTATCCCAGAGAAATGAAGACTTGTATATAAATGTTTATAGATGCTTTATTTATTTGTATTAACTCCAGACTGGAAATGATCCAGTTGTCCTTCAACAGGGAAATGAGTGAATAAACTGGAGTATATCCTACCATGAGCTATTACTCAGTGATATGGTTAGGCTTTGTGTCCCCATGTAAATCTCATCTTAAATTGTAATCCCCTCATGTTGAGGAAGAGAACTGGTAGGAGGGGATTGGATCATGGGGACAGTTTCCCCTATGCTTCTCTCACAATAGTGAGTTCTCACAAGATCTGATGGTTTTATAAGACAGTTTTCCCTGCTCTTGCTCACCGTCTCTCACCTGCCATCATGTAAGATGTGCCTGCTTTCCCTTCTGCCAAGATTGTAAGTTTCCTGAGGCCTCCCCCACCATGTGGAACTGTGAGTCAATTAAACTTCATTTGTTTATAAATTACCCAGTCTTGGGTAGTAGCTTTATAGCAGTGTGAGAATGAGCTAATATACTCAGCATAAACTACTGATACACACAACAACCTGGATGAACCTCCAGAGAATTATGCTGAGTGAGAAAAGTCAATCCCCCAAATAAATATGATTCCATTTATATAACATTCTGAAAATGACAACATTATGGAAATGGATAACCGATTAGTGGTTGTCATTAGTTAAGGAGAAGATAGGGATGGGAGTGAAGTGGATATGGCTATGAAAGAACAACATGAAGCTACTCATGGTGATAGAAATGTTCTGTGTCTTGACTGTGTTAACATCAATATCCTGGTTGTGATACTATAGTTTTGCAAGATGCTACCATGGGAAACTGAGTAAAGGACACATGGGATTCCCTAATTATCTCAAAATTTAAAATTTTAGGTAAGAAAATTTAAACTTTGAAGTGAGAAAAAAGAGACAACAGCTGCTGCTTCTCCAAGATAAAATAAGAATGGCTATGGCTTCCAGACAATCACCTGGGCTTATCTGAAATAGACTCATTGAATCAGGAGAATTGGCTTCTACATTCTGCAGCCTCTCTTCCTCCCTCCAACACGAGTAAGCCCTCTGTAGTCTCTCCTCCTTTCCCCTACCAAAATGTAAAACAGCTGATAAAGCACTAATGCTAAGTCATAAATAATTGTTCAGACAATGAGTGCATGCTCACAAAAGGGGGTGCATTTTAATGGGAACAAATCCTGTTAAACTAAAAAATGAACCATCAATAGTGAAATTGCTTGCACAGCAGGCAGAGGTAGGAAGACATTTAAGATGGTTGGAAAAGGAAGAACTTCCTTGAACTCTGAAAACCCATCAGGTCTGCAAGCTGGGCTGATTCATCAGGCCAACTGCCAAATAGGTAGAGAGAAGAGATTTAAGCACCAGGGCAGGAAACAGAAAATGACAGAATGAAGATATCAGTAGTGTAGTGCTCCAAGATTGGATGGGAATGATTAGAAAGAAAGAGAATTGGGATTTGAAAGGTAAAAGCTACCTATTCATTTGCCCAGAACCTTCTACCACTTTAAAAATTAATTTTTTAGAGATGACGTCTCACTATGTTGCTGTATTAGTTCATTTTCATACTGCTAGAAAGAACTGCCCAAGACTGGGTAATTTTTTAAGGAAAGAGGTTTAATTGACTTAAAGTTCCACATGGCTGGGAATGCCTCAGCAAATCTACAATCAGGATGGAAGGTGAAGGGGAAGCAAGGCACCTTCTTCACAAGGCAGCAGGAAGGAGACGTGCCAAGCGAAGGGGGAAGAGCCCCCTTTAAAACCATCAGACCTTGTGAGAGCTCATTCACTATCACGAGAACAGCATGGGGGAACTGCCCTCATGATTCAGTATCTCCACCTGATCTCTCCGTTGACCTGTGGAGATTATGAAGATTATAATTCAAGATGAGATTTGGGTGGGGACAGAAAGCCTAACTGTATCAGTTGCCCAGTCTGGTCATGAATTTTCACCACTGTTTTCTGCAAAGCACTGTACATTTCCATTCTAGCTAGGTGATCTGAATGTAAAGTGGCCATTTTGGAACAATTATTGGCTTAGGTGTGATCAATTAGTTCTGACCAATTAGTTCTGATCAATTAGTTCTGATCAATTAGTTCTGACCAATTGTAGTACTTTTCTAACCCTGAGTTTCAATAATTGGTTGAGAAGGTGATGGGTAATTCAAGCCTAACCAATTGGAGTCTTTTCCTATTGGTTGGTTATAACTGGAGTTTTGTCTACAGTGATGAAACTGAGAGTATTAAGTTTTGAACCAGCAGCATGGGAGAAGCTATCTAAGCAGGGAGCTGGCACCCAGAGGACCAGGGAGTAAGAGGGAGGCCTAGTGGCCCCAGAGTCCCTGGTTTGAGTCATTCCTGAGGCTGGCTGCATTCTTGTCCAGCCATTTGTTTGGATACTGGAGTCAATAAGTAATTCCCACACTCCCCTTTCCCAGAAGCCTGAGCAAAGCTGGGTCTGTACCAGGATAAGGGGAAGCTTGTGTGTGTGTTTGTGTGTGTGTGTGTGTGTGTGTGCGTGCTGTGGGTTCCTGGTCAGAAAATTCTACCCCATCTGATGAGCCTTGGCAAAAAAGTCATAAGAGATGGTACTGAGACTCTGAAAGCCTATGTGCTGGGGAAGAAGATCCTAAGGAAGCAATAAGGTAGGAATCATATTTTCACTTAAGGAGCACCTGAGCTGCACTGGGTAGCACACTCCACAGAGTAGATGTTATTAGTCCATTTTCCAGAGGAGAAAAGTGAAAGTCAGTTGCCCAAGGTAACATAATAGTAAGAGGCAGGCTTGCTATGGGACCCAGTGATTTCTTACTTCCAAGCTAGTTTCTTTCCAGTTGGCCACCTATTCTCCAGGAGCCTCCCATTCTCTTAGCAAGGCTCAGCTGCTTATTTAAAGATTACCCAGAGGCTGGATGCAGTGGTTCACACCTGTAATCCCAGCACTTTGAGAGGCTGAGGTGGGTGGATCACCTCAGGTCAGGAGTTCAAGACCAGCCTGGCCAACATGGTAAAACCCTGTCTCTACTAAAAATACAAAAATTAGCTGGGCATGGTGGCACATGCCTGTAGTCCCAGCTACCTTGGGAGGCTGAAGCAGGAGAATCACTTGAACCCAGGAGGCAGAGGTTGCGGTGAGCCCAGATCACACCACTGCACTCTGGGCACAAAAGTGAAACTCCAGCTAAAAAAAAAAAAAATTATCCAAAGCTTTTGACCAGCTCAGATACCTCAGGACTCTGAACCTCATAATCACAGGGGTCCTGGGAGGCAAGTGCCAATCCAATGAGCCTTAGAGGCTACTATTTAGAGTCAGATAGATATGAGACAGTGTCCAGGTGGAATATAAGACCCTGGGAAATTTCTTAACCTCCCTGAACCTCACTTTCCCTATTTCCATCTGAGTTAATCATAGTAACTGCCTCCTATGGTTGTTGGTGAGACAATGCATGAAAGGTGCTTAGCATATATGAGCAGCATCTGGTCCTTATGAAAGAGAAACCCAGAGCCCAACATCTCCTGTCTCCAAGTCATCCCTCAGATGTCCCTAACCCCCCAGCCTCTGACCTTTCCCTCCTCCCAAGTTCAGCCCTGGCCAGGCAATTCATGTCTAAACTTTTCCAAATGTCACTCTTTGTTGTTTTTTTTCTTTTTATGCTTTGTGTCTTTATCTAGGTGACATTTTTCTTTCCTTCCACAGGGATTGTTATGTGAACAGGAGCAAAAATAACAACAGAGTGTCTGGCCAGACCCCTCCTGAGCAGTGGGAGGATATTTTGGCCCAGAGACAGCCACAGAGAGTCCCAAGGGGGTGGGGATCCCAGGGGAGGGATTTAGCTAAGGGAATGCTGTGGGAAGTTCTGTAGCGAGGTCAAAGGGCAGGCCTCCCTCTCCAGAAAGAACTCCACTGATGTAATCTCAAGTATGATGAGTCAATAAAATCCAGCTCTGGAATTCTTGGCAAATCTGAAGGCTTCCCTGTAACTTGAGGAACAGTTTAAAACATCTAGCACTTTCTGTCCACATGAGACAGTGTCAGGTGACTCAGTTTGGTCAGTCCTGATCATCTCCCGTCTGGGTAGAGAGACCAAAACGCAAAGCTGGCAGCAATGGACCCCCTACAGCCAGGCTCTCCCAGGGCTCCAGGCCCCTCTGTGACTGTGCTTGGTGAACTCACTCATCTTCACAGGGGCGTGAGGAGTGTCTTCATCTCAGAATCCTCCACAGAGTCTGGTACCTGTGAGGCATCAATTAGAGCCTCAGCAAGGGTTGAATCAAGTGACAGAAAACCCTGCTGTCTGGAAAAAGGAAGAGCAGGACCTTCTAAGAAGAGATGTGAGTCACTGGCAGAAGAGTCCATTCACAAACGTGACTCCCCATTGTCTCATCTGCACACAGTGCCCTCTCCCATTCTCCAGGAACTGGCCATCCTCAACCATGGTCCCAGCTAAAACCCCAGGGGCTTAGCTCACTGGAGCAAAGAACATCTGACTGAAGCTTGCCAGTCAGATTCTTTCTTCTAGGAATGTGAACTTTTAACCTGAGAGGCATAGCAGGTGAGAGGCATAAATGGCGATCCCTGAAAGGAAGGTCCATGGGCACAGGGGCAAAACCACCTTTACAAAAAGTGCAGCAGTGAGAGAAATCTAACCTAATGGACTCCATCTTGCTTCCAACCTCACAAGCTAACTGCCTTTGTTAACTTTAAAACAAAGATGGTAAGAATCCCTTCCCAAAACTAACTCTCTCCTTGCTTGATGACCAAAACTGCCTTTGTAAGCCTGGGTGTGGTGGCTCACGCCTGTAATCCCAGCACTTTGGGAGGCTGAGGCAGGTGGATCACTTGGGGTCAGGAGTTCGAGACTAGCATGACCAGCATGGTGAAACCCTGTCCACTAAAAATATAAAAATTAGCTGGATGTGATGGTGCATGCCTGTAATTCTAGCTACTCTGGAGGCTGAGGCAGAAGAATCACTTGAACCCGGGAGGCAGAGGTTGCAGTGAGCTGAAATTGCACCACTGCACTCTAGCCTGGGCAACAGAGCAAGACAGTGTCTCAAAAAACAAAACAAAATCGCCTTTGTAAGATTAATGAAAGGCCACAAGATTAGGATCATAGGAGAGGCCTGAATTCTGCCAAGATGCAGGTGTAGTTAAATGATAACCAGCCATTGTTCCCTAGCTTGAATTTCTATAATCATTTACTGCTCCAGAGATCACAATATTTGTAACTTCCCCAATTGCTCTGATAGATAGTATCACTGTTGTAAACATGAAAGATTGGTATTTGAGATATTTTTCAGATTTTTGCATTCTGGCAACAGACTGACTTCACCTGGGCCCATAACTCATACCAAGGACTGGTCCTGTGACCTCCACCCAGGAACTGACTCAACACAAGAAGACAGCTTCAACCCCATGTAATTTCATCCCTGACCCAACCAATCAGCATTCTCCATTCCCTAGCCCTCTGTCTGCCAAACTTTCTTTGAAAAACCCTAACCTTCAAGTTTTGGGGGAGGCTGATTTAATAAACTCCCATCCTTGCACTTAACTAGCCCTGTGATTATTAAACTCTTTCTCTGCTGCAGTACTCCTGTCTCCATGAATTGGTTTTATCTGTACAGTGGGCAAAGAAGGACCCATCAGGTGATTACAAGAGCACCATGGTTCCCAGAGCTGCTTTTGTTGCTCTTCCTCCCAAGGCCTATATTGTCAGCTAAAAGCACTAGTAGCTCCCTGATATAGTTTGAATATATGTCTCTGCCAAATCTCATGTTGAATTGTAATTCCCGATGTTGAAGGTGGGGTCTGGCAAGAGGTGTTTGGGTCATGGGGGCAGATCGTCCATGGCTTGCTATTGTCCTTGTGATAGTGAGTGAGTTCTCACTAGATCTGGTTGTTTAAATGTGTGACACCCCCTGCCATCTACTCTCTCTCTTGCTCCTGCTTTTGCCCTATGACGTGCCTACTTCTGCTTTGCCCTCTGCCATGAATGAAAGCTCCCTGAGACCTCCTCAGAAGCTGAGCAGATGCTGGGGCTATGCTCGTACAGCCAGAAGAACAATGAGTCAACTAAACCTCTTCTCTTTATAAATTACTCAGCCTCAGGTATTTCTTTATAGTAACACAAATGGCCTAATGTACTCTCCGGTTCATCCCCTCTTATGGCTTGAGCTGGCTAAAGGTTATCTGTGTTGATTTCAAGCAGGAGAGCCTTAACTTTCATTCCCACGTACCCTTCAGAGGCTGGCCTGTAGCCCAGTGTGATGCAGATGTGCCCCTGTCATCCAGATGTGAGAACAGTGGTAGCTAGAGGTACTTAGGGTCCTATGAACCACTGGCCGTGTGCTTCCCTGTACAATCCCAGGGAGCTTGCAAGAAGGGATGTTCCAGCCATGGGCCTTCTGGAGGAAGTGAGCTCAGAGGAAAGAGCACTTAATTGGAAGCTGGGAGGCCCAAGTCCTAGGTTTAATTCAACTCTTGACTTACTGTATGACCCGGGATTCTTCTCACTGCCGTATCTGGGCCTCTTGATCTTTTATCCTTTCTAATTCTCCTCTCCAGTTGGTTCTTGGGCACCTGTTTTCCTGTCCCAGTCTTCCCTTCAAACTTGTCCCTCCCTTCCCTTCCACTCTGCTCCAGCGTGTACACACACAGGCACACACACATGCACACTCATGAATGTGCTTTCTCTCTGTCTCTTCTGTCTTCCTTTTCCCTCCCTCCCTTCTTTCTTTCTTTTCTTCCTTCCTTCCTTCCTGCCTGCCTTCCTGTCTGCCTGCTTCCTGCCTTCCTTCCTTCGTTTTCATAAGATGCCTTGAATTAGGTGCATCATTGTGGTGTTTGGTGAGAAGCAAGGGGCTGTATCAGTCAGGGTGGGTGAGCCTAGGCTACAGTAACAAACAGCCCCCAAATTTCAATGGGTTTCTGACTCATGCCACTTGCCCATGATGCGTCCACCAGCGTCAACTCATCCTCACCCCAAGGCCTGGAATGACAGAGTAGCCACCCCCTGGGAAATTGCCTGTTGATTGGCCAATGGACTGTCATGACAGCAGGAAAGAGGAACATGGCTGGTGCAGAAGCAAGGGCATGAGTGCAATTGTTTATTTGGGAGGTGCAGGAGACACTGGTATCAAGTAGAAAAGTGCAACTGAGAAGGGACAGCAGCTAATAAAAGACGCATATGAAGCCAGTTACCTCTGTGGGTGAATGAACTTAATCCCATGGGAGATCCCAGGGAAAAGTGAGGAGCACATACTGCAGGGTGATCCCACCTGCAGCATGGGGCGAGGGAACTCAGATATTTATGTCTCAACTCCCCAGAGTCACTGACTGCAAGTGGTAAGGGTGGTGGTGTGTAATTCTCCTGCACTTCTGGCTGGTAATGCATGTCGGCTGGGCTGTGTTTTTTGGTCCTGGAGAAATACCTCAGGCACAGAGATGCAGACACTGGCAGGTAGAATTCAGCAGGAAGGGTCCAAGGGACACTGACAGAGTCAGCCTCAAAGGTGAATCAGGTGCTGGCTCTTTAAGCTTCCACCCAGAAGTGACATATACCGCTTCCACACACATCATTTGTTAAAACAAGTCACATGGACAGGCAGAACTTCAAAGGCATGGAGGATGCAGTCCTCCATGTACCTAGGTGGTTATGCAACCAGAATTTTTGTGCTCTGCCCATGGACAAGCACAAGGGCCCAATCCACTTGCAAACTGCAAGCACAGAAAGCAACTGGACTGCACCTGCCAGGAGACATCAACACTCCTGCCACCGCCCACATCTGGTCTCCTGCTGGAACCGCTTCCAGCTCCTCCTCTCCCACATCTCTCCACATTGGCTTTCCTCCTGCTATTTTCTCCCCTCTCTTCTCAGCAACAGTCACTTCCAGTTGGCCCTTGGCCTTCCCAACACCCATGTCCTAGGGGAATTTCTCAGCTCCTCCTGGCCACCCCTCAGTTCAAATAACTGAACATATTGAGATGAGAAAATTGCATAGGCATCCACTCTTTGTACTTTCTCTTCTCACCCCCATGTGAGGGGAACTATCAGTTTGACAGATGAGGAAACTGAGGCACAGAGGAAGTGATACACAGTTGCATGATGACTTTCTCCGTGCTTCAGTTTCCTCATCTGTGTGTTGTGCAGTGACACACTTGAGCAGAATCATGGATACACTTGAGCTCAAGGATACACGGATCATGGTAGACCAGGGAGTGGAAAATCGGGTCTCCTGGCTCTCTCAGCCCAGTGCTCACCCTTTTCCCACATGTGGCGTTTCTGGGGTCAATTCCTGATTCCACCTACATTCTTGGGCCACCAGCACTACCTCCCTTCACCATTCTAACTAGCAAGCACTGTCATTTCACAACTCCATGCCTTAGTGTGTGCCATCCCCTCCTTCAATCCCCTCTGTCCCCAATAACCAGAGGGCACCCCAGAAGTTGTCCATCTCTGTCCAGACCACAAGTGCAAGAGCCCCTTGGTCCCCTCCCTGCAGGCTGGATGTGCCAGCAGATGAATTCCTTCCACTTGTGACTATAGCCACTCCAATACCAATTCCATGGCTCATCACCTCACTGCTGGGAATACTCCCCTCCTCCTGGTCGGCTCACTCCATCAGTTCAATTACCTGCCCCGGAGAAGTTCCATGTGGCTCTCAGCCTCAGCAGCTGGCAGCCAGCCCCAGGCTCCACAACTGGCTCAGCCCCACTCCCTCTCTTGGGAGGGCAGCAACAAGAACCTTCCTGCTTAAAGCACCCTCCTAGGCTCTGCTGCAGGCAGCCCATGGACACTAGCCTGGGCTTTCTTGAGGAGCTATCCCTACATCGGACAGAATCTGCAGTTCCCAGGCATCTGTTGTGCCAGGATGTTCCATACCACCCTGCATTATCCCCTTTTGTCTTCAGCACACAACCCCCATCTTACAGAGGAGAAGAAGGAGGGAGAAATAGATAAAGAAGTAGAGTGAAGAGTGATCATTGATCCACTCAAAGAATATTTATTGCGCACTTACTATGTGTCAGTCACTGTTCTAGACACCAGAATAGACAGACACAGGGAGGAGCTAGATAATAAATATATTAACGAAGAAATACTTCTGATAGACTGGCAAGTCATGGATAACTGCTCTGGAGAAAAATAACAGAGGAATGCTTTGGGGAAGAGCATTCCAGGAGGAGAGAACACGGCCTGGCCAAGGTCCTAGATGAGAATGAGTTTGCAGTCTGAGGAGCCACGAGAAGGTGGTGCAGTGGGGCATGGTGAGGGAGACGGAGAGCAGGCATGGGTTTGAATTGATGTCAACTGATGTAGGGCCTTGTGTGTGTGTCAGGATAAGCCAGCTGCTGTAACACAAAAAGTTTCAGTGACATGACACAATAAAGGATCAATTTTTGCTTGTGGAGTAGTTCAGTTAGTGTTGTCACAATATGGGTACAGGGGTTCTGTTTCACACGCTCAGGGATCCAGGCCTGGGAGGCTTTGAGGAGGCACTTGGATGTTATTCTAGAAGTGATAAGAAGCTGTTGGAAAGTGATGAGAAGCTGTTGAGATCAGAGGAGTGAAATTAATTGGTTGGTGTTTTACAGTCTCCACTGGCTGCTGGAGAGGAGAGACTAGGAATGGTAGCTGGAGTAAAGCATCACCCAATGTTGCTCAGCTAGTTCAGTGGTACAGTTGGAATTTGAACTTGGCCCGTCTGGCTCTAGAGTCCTTGGGCTTCACCCCTGTGTCTGCTGCCTCCTAGAGTGTAATATACAGATGTCAGCTGTTACCTGGACAATTGCAGTAATCAGCCTTTCAAACCTGTCTTTTGGCATCCTGGAGAGGATTGGGCATGGTAGGTAGAGGACAGGTGTATGAGTTCATTTTCACATTGCTATAAAGAAAAATCCAAGACTGGGCAATTTATAAAGGAAAGAGGTTTAATTGACTCACAGTTCTACATGGCTTGGGAGGCCTTAGGAAACTTAAATCATGGTGAAAGATGAAGGGGAAGCAAAGACCTTCATATGGCTGCAGGAGAGAGAAGAAAGCACAGGTAGGATGGACTGTCATATGCTTATAAAACCATCTGATCTCCTGAGAACTCACTGTCGTGTGAACAGCATGAGGGAACCCCGCCATGATCCAATTACCTCCCTCCCTTGAGGGATTACAAGCCCCTCCCTCGACATATGGGAATTACAATTCAAGATGAAATTTTGATGGGGACACAAAGTCTCACCATATCAGCAGGTTTTCTTAAAGTTGGGCTTGGAATCTAATTGAGGCTCAGCACTTAGCAAATACAGGACCTCTGTTGCCTTGCTCAGCCTGCTTCCCATAAAACATGAGCTAAATGATGTCATCAGGGTGGTCATGAGCATTAGACGAGACATTGCAGATGAAGTAGGCTGGGGTCATAGTGCCTCTGCACTGGAGTATCCAGAGGCAACAGTCTAGTAGCCTTGGGAAGGAGGCCCCCAATCCTCAATGTTTGACTTTCCTTTTCCTTGTCCCTTTGGCTTAATGTTTTGCCTCCTGTTACCAGGCAAAGTCCCTAAAAGAGGCAGCACACTTCCAAGTCCCTGTCAATCCTCTAGGGAAATCACTTCAGTGAACCCTTCAGAGAAGCCTGCTTGAATGAATTGAGGTGGAAACAGAGATGCCAGCAAGAAGAAAAATGACCCTCAAATTAGAGCCAGAGATTCTCATTCCACTTCGTAATTTTGCCTGCTCTCTCATCCAGAATTCTCTCATATTCCTTGAGTCCATTTGGGGAATGAGATGTTGACCAAATTCTGGCCTCTCTGAGCACCTAATTGTGCCTCTAAGTCGAGGGCCTGGCCAATGTGCAGAGCTTAGAGGGAGGCTTGGCACTGATATTTGAATTTCTGAGGCTCAAAACCTGGAGTTTTTCTGATGCATAATATTCACAATGATTCAAAGGAGGAAAGCTTCAAAGAGATTATTAAAAGCTCTGCCCTAAACCTGTTCCCAGCTGAGCACATTTTGACAAGTTGCATAGTGATGGAATGAAGAGCTCTGGATGAGTAAAAAGGGAAGCTGACAAGTTTGCATGGAAGATAAAGCCCAAGGGCACAGATCTGGGGCAGTGGGGTGTCTGCTGGCGGTGTTTAGTGGCCATGTTAGGGGGCTGGAGCTAGAGAAGCTGAGGAGGGTCAGCCAGGAGCCCTGAGAAACACCTGCCAGAATATCCCCTGAGAACATGCAGTGCCAAGAGCTGATATCTGACAGATAAGTGTGGAGAGAAGGAGCAAGAGACAGGGAAGGACAAGTGAGGAAAAGGGAAAGATAAAAAAAGGAATTAAAGAAGATGTGAAAAGCAGTGAGATTTCAGAGTTCATTGGCCACACTGAGAAGCCCTCCCACTGCACCACACAGAAATGCTGGACAAAATACAACAAACACCCTTCCAATGAAGCACTAAACTCACAGGAAAATGGTGGCAATCTTCAGGGGTCCCAAATGAGGAGAGAACAGGAAAAAAGAATGTTAGATGACACTGGGTGTGAAAGTTTCTCTCGAGGTATTAGCTCAGCTCCTTCACAGAGTCTTGAGTTTAAGTCCATGTGGGGACTCAAGCAATGTGAGAAGTTGGAAATAAGACCATAGCATAAAATCTAGATCTTGAAAGGTTACATTTGGAATGAAAAGTAGACTCATCAGCAAAGAGGGACTGAAGGAAATATGTCTGTCTTGATCTGGACTCTGAGTTGAAAAAAGCCAGCCTTCCCTGAGAATTTGGAATCATAGGCTCTTCTCCTCTGAGGGTTGGGGTTTAAAAGTACACTGCATATGTGATTTGGAAAACTCCAAACCTAGAAATTTACTTAAAGTGGGATCAGGTTGGTAGTGCCTGGGAGTGCTAATGTTAAACCTCTTGGAAGTTGACTTTTTTTTTTTTTTTTTTTTGAGACGGAATCTTGCTCTGTCACCCAGGCTGGAGTGCACTGGCATGATCTTGGCTCACTGCAACCTCCTTCTCCCAGGCTCAAGTAATCCTTCTTCCTCAACCTCCCAAGTAGCTGGGACTACAGGCATGTGCCACCACTCCCAGCTAATTTTCTTTTTTATTTTTGGTAGAGATGGGGTTTCACCATATTGCCTAGGCTGGTCTCAAACTCCTGACCTCAAATGATCTGCCTGCCTCGACCTCCCAAAGTCCTGGGATTACAGGCATGAGCTGCTACACCCAGCCCTGAAGCTAACACTTTAAACTCAGACTTCACAGGATTCTCACAGAGAGGAAAGACTAGGTTAACATGAGCTCACAACCTACAATTATAAGGTACACAATAAAATAAACCACTTTGAGTGAAAAGTCAGCAGATAAAACAAGCAGCAGAATTAGACCCTCAGAGGACCTCAGCTATTGGACTTATCAAATTCAGACTATAAAACAAATATGCTTAAATTAAAGAAAAATACATGAAAATATAAAAAACGCTTGCCAAACATTATTCTGCTTTAGCCTCACAAAAACTCTTTGTGGTTTGCAGGTGACATTGCATTTGCTCCATTTTTTCAATAAAGAGGTACTCAGAGCAGAAGCAAGGAGACCTACTCAAGACCACATAATTAGTAACTGGCAGAACCAGGACATGAAGTCTAAGTCTCCTGTGTGCAAAATCAATGCTTGCTTCTTGTTTTATCTTCCACCTGTTTTTCAAATGCATGCTCAAGGGCCATTTGGGCTGAGGATAGCTTAGCACAAGTGAAGTGGTCATGGGCTAGCATGGGAAAAGAAAGCAGGAATGTACACCATTGTTCTCATCCATGACCCGTCTGGTGTGCCCTGACCCCTGGAACTTGGAAACTCCATTCTGTTTATCCTAGGAGTTCTTTACTAGATGAGGGAAGAGGTGAAAGGGTGAGAGTAAGGGATATGTTGAGGGAAAGAAAGAAGGAGGGGCAAGAAGAGCAAGGAAGAGGGAGAGATGGTAAAAAGTGAAGAGAAGCTGCTAAAAAGGCATTATCACAAGAAGGGACTGGCAGGGGAAAATACAAACTTTTGGGTTGACAGAGTTTTCAAAGCCACAGAGACTGCTGGTGACCCATCAAATTATATATTCTCTTTCTTCCTCAGTAATAAAGTTGGATTTGAACACGTGAGAACCTGGCTAAGAATCACATTAACCAGCCTCCGTAGCAGTTTTTTTGTGACCACAGATCTAAGTTCTCACCAGCAGAATGTGAGCAAAGAGGGGACTCACTTCCAGGCTGGAACCCTGGCCTGAATATTCATGTCTTGCCAGAATTCTGTTGATACCTAATCCCCAAAGCAACAGTATTAAGAGGTGGGGACTTTGGAAGATGATTAGGTGATGAAGGCTCCACCTTTTATAAGGAATTAGTGCCCATATAAAAGAGGCCCAAGGGAGCTTGTTCACTTCTTCCACCATTCCACCATGCAAAGACAGCGAGAAGGTGCCATCTATGGGGCAGAGAGTGAGACCTTCCCAGACACTGAATCTGCTGCCACCTTGCTCTTGAACTTCTCAGCTTCCAGAACTGTGAGCAATAAATTTTTTTTGTTTATAAGCTATCCAGTCTAATGTATTTTTGTTCAGCGGCATGAATGGACTAAGACGAGCCCTGACAGTGGATATGCCTCCATGGACACCTAGACTAGGGATCAACAGAGCCACACCACAGAAGGAATCTGGCTTCCTGTACTTCTGTGTGAGTGAAGTCACCCACTGACTCAGAATATTCACCTGGTTAGAGGAGAGAGAATTCAGCTTCTATCTTCTGGATTTTTGTGGGGTGGGTTTGTGACAGAAGCCTGGCTTATGCTAACTGATACACCAAGGAAAATCCCCAGCTGATCACTGCTGTGCACAGCTGAGAGGGAGTCAGATGTGAAGCTCTGCAACATGCTGGCATGAACCAAAATCTATGCAGGATGAAGGGTCTGTCACAGGTGATGTAATAGAAGTGTCATTGTCACCTGTGTTATGCTGCCTCAGGGGTCACAGTTTTTCTTAGTTTGGTTTTTTCCTTTTTATTTTTTTATGAGACAAATTTTCACTCTGTTGCCAGGCTGGAGTGTAGTGGCAAGATCTCGGCTCACAGCAATCCCCGCCTCCCAGGTTCAAGTGATTCCCCTCCCTCAGGCTCCGAAGTAGCTGGGACTACAGGCATGCACCACCACACCCAGCTAATCTTTTGTATTTTAGTAGAGATGGGATTTCGCCATGTTGGACAGGATGGTCTCGATCTCCTGACCTTGTGATCCAGCCACCTTGGCCTCCCAAAGTGCTAGGATTACAGGCGTGACACTGTGATCAGCCCTAATTTTTAAATTTGGTTGTAGAGATGGGGTCTCACTGTGTTGCCCAGGCTGGTCTCAAACTCCTGGGCTCAAGTGATCTTTCTGCCTTGGCCTCCTGAAGGGCTGGGATTACAGGTGTGAGCCACCACGCCTGGCTGGTTTTTCTTGATTTTTTTTTTAAACACGATTTTAACACATATAGAACTTAAGACTTATGTTTTATGACTTACATTTCATATACTTTTGACCATTCTCATGATTCTAATAGTTGTGAAGTGTTGCATTTTTCCCTCTGAGGCACTTTGAGGGCAAATGTTTTTACTGGGAGCTCTGCTACAGGTGGATGGAGGGCAGTGCTGGGGCAGGAAGAGTCCAGCTGGGCCAGCCTGGTGATGAGGAGTGTTTTGCTCTCTCGGCCCCTTCCATCTCTGCACAGTCTCTCCCTACTGGACGGTGGCCTCAGGCTGGGTCTCTGGGAGACTCTCTGAAGCTACCTTCCTTCTAAAGATGAGCTGTGTGTGACATGCCAGGAGAGTAGACAGTCAGCCCTACCCCACGATGACCTGCTGAGCAGAAGGCACAGAAGTGGCCCTCTGGGGAGGCCTGAGAGTCCTTCATACAAATCATGCCAACTCCATCAGTGGGAAAGGACTTTGAGGGCCTCACCTGTCCCCACTGTGGTGCTGGGGACAGTGTCAAGGGCTTTATAGCCCTTTCACAAAATCAGAGCAAGTCAGAGCTGGAAGGGCCGTCAGACACTCCTCAATGCAACCTTCTCCATCACAGAATGGGAAACTGAGGCCAAGAGCGGGTTGGGAGGAAGGAACTTCCAGGTAGAGCTTAAGTCTCAGGTCCTTGGCAAGAACATTTTCTGCTAAAGCTGGCCAGCTCCCTATAGAGCTGTATAGGCAGCTTCATTTCCACAGCCCACTTTGCATCAAAAAAGCAAACCACAAACAACATTTCATCCACTCTAATTGAAGATAAACAGGCCTCAAGATGCTGGCCCCTGAGCTAATTAAAAGCAAGGTTTCCTGACTCTCTGGAAGGAGGATGACCTCCACCCCCTGGTAGGATGCTGAATGTGCCCTGTGGTACACAGGAGGAGGCCCAGACAAGGTGACAGATCTATGGCTAGAAGCCAGTGACCTGGATTCTGGGGTTAAATAAAATGTATGGGAGGGCATTGATTTGGACTAAGCTCCTGCATTAGGCCCTAACAAACCAACCCAAAATGGAGTCACTCATGCTAACGGTTACATGACCAAACCAAACCTAAGTTGTTTACTTATAAGATCTGACCTTCCCAGAAATCAGGAGAAAGATGGTAGCCAAATCCCCAAATGGGCCAGTTTTAGTTGGCTGGAGAAGAAAGTCTCCTCTGCATTAGCCCTTACAAGGAAAGTAACCTGAAGTACCTAATGTTAGCCAGCTTCTTTTTTGTACTATGCTGTTTTCTTGTTCCTGCTTAAGTTACTGCACAAAACCAACTGTCCTTGGCCAGGTGCAATAGCTCATGCCTGTAATCCCAGCGTTTTGGGAAGCCAAGGTGGGAAGATTGCTTGAGGCCAGGAGTTTGAGACTAGCCTGGGTAATATAGTGATACCCAATCTCTACAAAAGAAAAAAAATTAAAATTGACTGGGAGTGGCGGTGTGCGCCTATAGTCCCAGCTACTCAGGAGGCTGAGGTGGGAGGATCGCTTGAGCCCAGGAGTTTGAAGCTGCTGTAGTGAGCCATAATAGTGCCACTGCACTTCATCCTGGGTGACAGAGTGAAACCCTGTCTCAAAATAAAGCAAAACAACAGCAACACACACACACACACACAAACTCAACCAACCCTTCTGCCAATGCAGTGGGGCACCTTTTTCCAGATGGAATATTGTCTGATTCATGAATCCCTAATCAAAGCCAATTAGATGACAGTGTTGTGGGCTTTATTACTAAACTTATTAAACTCAACTTGTTGAAATTTTGTTCTTTGACACTGGTCACGTCTATAACTTCATGTGGCTGTGGGAACCTCGTGTGCCCTTTTCGAGCTTTGATATTTCAGGTAGAAATTTCAGAGCGAGTTAGATCTGGCGATATTCCTTGATTCTAATTGCAGAGGAAGGAAACCTTTTTAGGTCAGTAGGCAGGCAAGCAGGACCCTGTTTCCCGGCCAGCCCAGCCCAGCCCAGATGGGAGCAGAGAGAATAGTCAGCTTGAGGGTAGGCACAGGGAAGAGGTCATCCCAGCCATCATGTACAGGGGCTGTGAAGGTGGGCACTGCAGCAGTGAAAAACTGTGGCACAGGGTCGGTTGGCAGTGCCCGTGGGCCTGCTGGTGCTGGGAGTGTCTTCCCACAGGGGTATCTTCCTGGTGTAAGAACTCACTTGCCAGGGGCTCTAGTTGGAAGCGAGTGAAGCTCTTGACAGAGAGAGAACCCCCAGGCTCATTTTTCTTCATCTACCCTTTTCTGCAACCCTGACAAGGCTGAACACGGTCCAAGCTCAGGCTCCTGTGGCCCTTGCTTCCCTCCGCAGTGCCAGCCCCCTCCCCTATCCTGGGGCATTACCTGACCCTGTGCTAGCTGTTTGCAGGGCTGAGCTCCCTGCCGCTTTCTTTGGTCTGGAGAATTACGACTCCTAATGAAACAGAGCTACAAAACCCCCATGCCAGGATATGCTTCTGTTGTAGGCCAGGATGTAAAAGTGCTTCATACACCCTCAAAATTAGGCTTCCGACTCCTCTCCATGAGTAAATGCACAGCAGTCAATTCAAAACCCCACACTGCAGTTGCCTGGGAGGTAGGGGCCCTTTGTAACCACAAGGAACGTGAGATTGCACCTATAATGGCCAGCCTGAGAGGACAGTTGGAGTTTCTGGCTTTGATTCCATTTCTGTCTTCCACTCAGCCAGGGTAGCTTGCTGACTGAAGTCCTGTGGGCATGACTCAGAGGCAGACTGCCTCTCTCTAACTACATCTTTCATCAGTTCCAGGCACCCCCAACCTGCCTAGACTCAAACCTTACAGCTGGCCTCCACCTCCTCTCCCACCCACCATTTTCCAGTCTCTGCAAGGAACCTTCCCTGCAGCCTTGATTTCTGATGCTTCATCTCATGCTGTCTCTTCTCCTCCAGAGAGTGTCTTCAGTCCCTTCTGCCAGGAAGCCTCTTTTCTTCCTTGCTTCAAAATTCTCTTCCACCTCTCTTTTTTCTCTTGTTTCTTCTTCCCCTCTCTGCCCTTCCCACCTCTTCTTCCTCCAGGAAGCCCTCCTTGATTAAGCAGGAGAGAAAGGAGAATGTTCCTGAGCCACTGTAACTGTCCAGCACCACGTCATCATTTCTGTTGGACTCTGCATGTCAGGACCAGAGGAGGCAGGTGGCATCCCCTGCTCACCCACACCACCTGCTCTACAGGCTCTTCCTTTTTAGAATTAGTTGAGCTCATTCTAAAGTTTAGAGAAGAAAAATAACCAAGCAAGAATAGGCATATTCTAAAAAAGAATAGTGAGGGGGCCCAGACCTACCAGATATTTAAAACAGTATAAAGCACTGGCAATTAAAACAACATGAGTAGACAGATCAATGGAACAGAAAAAAAAAGTATGTATAGAATGGAAACAGAAAGAAACACCAGTCTGGGATGCGGTAATGATTGTGTTTCAATTCACCGGGGAAATGATGGATTATGTCTTAAATAAATTGAACTGAGTAGTTATCTGAAAAACAAAGTTGCTTTAACAAAGTCTCTCTTTACCCAAAAAGTAGAGCAAATGCAATCTCATTTGCATGCCCCAAAGAGTTTTTGTGGGGCTAAATTTGATAACTAATTGGCATTAAAGAAAAAATACTTGAAAACATGCAAAGCATTTCCCCAAACATTGTACCTTATCTAAATCTCAGATGTTTTAAAGTTTTAAATATATAAATGAGTCATAAAAATACTATTAAGAGATTTTAGAAATTAAATGTAGATGAAAAGACCTTTAAAAATATTGTACAAAGCCTAGAAGGCATAAAGAAAAAGTTTACAAACTTGACTACATAAAAGTCAAGATTTCCTCCAGGGAAAAAATATCATAAGCAAACGATAAACCAGCATCTCTTAGAACAGGGAAAGGTTTGTTTTATATATATATAAAGATTCCTCCAGAGCCATAAGAACAGTTCATAGTGGGGCGTGGTGGCTCAGCCTGTAATCCCAACACTTTGGGAAGCTGAGGTGGACAGATCGCTTGAGCTCAGAAGTTTGAGACCAGCCTGAGCAATGTAGCAAAACCTCATCTCTACCAAAAAATAAAAAATAAAAATAAAAAAATTCGCTAGGTGTGGTAGTGCACACCAGCAGTCCCAGCTACTCGAGGAACTGAAGCAGAAGGATCGAATAAGCCCAGGACATGGAGGTTGCAGTGAGCTGAGATCATGCCATTGCATTCCAGCCTGGGCAACAGGGTGAAATCCTGTCTCTAAATAAATAAATAAATAGAAACTGTGACAATTCTCTCTATGTGCTGATAGTGGAAAGATCTTCAGCATAAGTAAAGTGAAAAAAAAAAAAGATGAACCACACACACACACATAAAGCATGGTGTGCAACTGTGTTACCTGTTCTGGGAGAATGAAAGTAATTTTCACACACATGCATTTATCGACACAGGCTGTCTCTGAAAGGATCTGTGAGAAAATGGAACAGTGGCTACTGTGGGGTGGGGCTGGTCGTCTGGAGAGAAAAGGACACTTTCCACAGGATACCCTTTAGTAGGTTTTAGATTTTGTTCTGACTCTAACAAATGAAATTATTTAAAAGCAACAAAACCCAGTTCTTCCTGCAGTCTCCCTGAGATTTCCCGCCATGGTGGACCCTCATTTCTTGCTAATTCTTTGCTGCTGGCCTCCTTTCAAAACCCACTCTGAAGACCCATCCTCACCACTCTCCAAAAAAAAGCATGCATTTCCCATTGGGGGAGCTCCTGGAGCCCTCCTGGGCTTCACCACTCCCCTCTGGAGGAGACCTCCCTCCAACACCCCCTGGCAGGTAGATGAAGCCACGGCCACTGAAACAAATGAGACAGTCAGGCTACCCCCTCCTCCCACCCCACCCCCGAGAAACTTCCCTACACCCAGCTGTTTCAAAGAGTGGACAAGGCCAAGGCCGGGATAATCCCTCAGATTAGATTCCTCGGTGTGTGTGTGTGTGTGTGTGTGTGTGTGTGTGTGTGTGTGTGTGTGGAGGCAGGTCTGGGGGCAAAAGGAGAAGGAAATCCATTCACATCAGTGTGCATTTTCCCAGCTGAGAAGTGCCACATCACTAGTAGAAAACGGGAACAGGTATAGAAAATGGGAACAGGGTCCATGGAGCTTATGATTGTCCCAAGGCATCTGGCAAGATTCCTGTTTGGCTTGGAAAGTCATTATTCCTTCCCATCAGCATTCCCTAATCCCTTGCTGGGACCACCTAGCCCAGGCTGGGGTGCAGGGTACCACTCAAAGGTGGGGGGGACACAGGCAGGCTGAATGCTCCCCACTTGGAAGAGCAGCCTATGGGAACTGCGGGGGACTGAGAGACCAGGCTGATGGTTCCCAAACATTAAAAATACAGATTTCCAGGCCCCATCCCATCTACTGAAGCAGAACCTCCAGAGAGTGGGGCAAAGGACTCAGCATTTTAAATATTCTTCCCGATGATGCTGATGTAGCCTATCCAAGAGGTGCTGTCTGGGATCTTGAACCAGGCTGAGCCACTTATAGGCAGGTGGGGAAACTGAGTCCCATAGACAAGTGATTCACCAAGGTCACCCAGAGAACCAGAAAACAGCTGGCAGACTGTCACCCACAGTTAAGCCTGTGCTGCAGGAAGGCCTAACACAGACCAAAGACCCCACAGAAGTGCCCAGGTTGATGGGGGTGGTGTTGGGGTGACTGAGGGACCCCCAACTCCAAAACCTTAGGGGGAGAAGAAAGAGGAGATCACGTTTCTTGAGCATCTACTGTGTGCCACACACACAATGCTGCAGTGGTGCTGCATTCATGTAATCCTTACTACAGGTAGCCAACATTTATACCCATTGTGCAGACAAGGAAACTGAGGCAGAGTAATGCCAAGCAAGTTGCAAAGGCCTAAAGTCACTGAAGCACAGAGCTGGTCGTCAACCCTGAGGGGTGTGGCTCTGACCCCAGTCTTTTCACAGCTTCACTGCTTTCCCCAAGGCCTCACTCCACACTCTGCGACTCATTTAAGGCAATAGGCACGAGATGGTGATATAGGTTGAATGTTTGTTCCCTCCAAGTCTCATATTGAAATGCGATACCCAGTGTTGGAGGTGAGGCCTGCTGAGAGGTGTTTGGGTCATGAGAGTGGATCCCTCATGAATGTCTTCCTGCTGTCCTTGTGATGATGATGGAGTTCTCTCGAGATCTGGTTGTTTAAAAGTGTGTGTCATCTCCCCCACCCCTTGCCCTTGCTCTGGCTATGTAATATGCCAGCTCCCCCTTTGCCTTCTCTCATGATTGGAAGCTTCCTGAGGCCTCCCAGAAGCTGAGCAGATGCCGGCACCATGCTTCCCGTACAGCCTGTGGAACCCTGAGCCAATTAAGCCAGCCTCTTTTCGCTATAGATTACTCAGCCCTGGGTATTTCATTTTTTTCTTTTTCTATTTCTTTTTATTTTTAACTTTTTTGTTGTTTTGGGTTTTTGTTGTTGTTCGTTTTTTCTATTTCTTTTCAGGTATTTCTTTATAGAAATGTAAGAACCTCCTAACACAGGTAGGGTTCCACGGTGGACATCCTGGCAAGTATTTATCTCTTCATTTGAAGAGTGTCTTCCACAGAGCTGGGCTCAATTCCTTTTATTTGCTGTGTGACCTTGGGCAAGTTCCTTACTCCCTCAGTCTGTGTTTCCTCAATTGTAACACGGATAAGATCAGCTACTCCACAGGGTCATTGGGAGAAGTCATCTTATCAAAATATAACAATGTCTAATATTTATTGGGTTCTTTGTATGTGCCAATCACTGCATCGATCACTCTACAAACATTTCCTCCTTAAGTCCCCATGACAGCCCTGCCAGCTGCTGCCATGACAGCCCTGGTTTACTAATGAGTTTTCTAACTGAGGCTTGGAGAGGTTAGGTCACGTGTTTCAGGTCACACAGCCAGAGCCCAGACCCAAACCCAGAACTGGCCTGCTTTTTCTTTTTCTTTTTTTTTAATTTATATTTTTAATAGACAAAGAGTGTAGGTATTTACTTTTCACAACATGTTGTTTGAAATATGGATACAATGTGCAATGACTAAATGAACTTAACATATGCAATACTTAACATACTTATCCCTTTTATGGTAAGAACACTTAAAATCTACTCTGCAATTTTCAAGAATACAGTACATGGTTATTAACTATAATCACCATGTTGTACAATACATCTCTTGAATTTATTCTTCTTATCTACAGAAATTTTGTATTCTTTGACCGATATCTCCCCAACCTCTCTGCACACCTCCGCACCTGCCCAGTCCCTGGTAACCACCATACGACTCTACTTCTGTGAGTTTGGCTTATTTTGATTCCACATATGAGTGTGATCATGCAGTATTTTCTTTCTGTGCCTGGTTTGTTTCACTTAACATAATGTTTATCCATGTTGTTGCCAATGACAGGATTTCCTTCTTTTAAAAGGCTGTATAATGTTTCAATGTGTATGTAAGACATATTTTCTTTATTCATTCATGTATAGATGCTTAGGTTGATTCCGTATCTTGGCTATTGTGAACAATGCTGCAATGAATATGGTAGTGTAAATATCTCTGATATACTAATTTTATTTCCTTTGGATATGCCCAATAGTGGGGTGGCTGGGTAATATGAGAGTTCTATTTTTAATGTTTTGAGGAACTTCCATGCTGTTTTACACAATGGTTGTACTAATTGACATTCCCAGCAACAGTGTACCAGGGTTCCCTTTTCTCCACCTTTCCAGACTTTGTTATGTTTCATCTCTTTGATGGTAGCCATTCCAACAGGTGTGAGGTGATATCTCACAACGGTTTTCATTTGCATTTCCCTGATGATTAGTGATGTGGGGCGCATTTTTGCATATACATTTTGGCCATTTGTACACCTTCTTTTTTTTTTTTTTCTGACTGGGTCTCCCTCTGTCACCCAGGCTGGAGTGCAGTGGCGCTAACAGAGCTCACTGCAGCCTTGATCTCCCAGGCTCAAGCAATCTTCCCACCTTAGCCTTCCAAGTAGCTGGGACCACAATCCAATACCACCATGCCTGGCTAATTTTTTTTTTCAGAGATGCCCTAACTGGTCTCAAACTCCTGAGCTCAAGCAGTCCTCCAGTCTTGGCCTCCCAAAATGCTACGATTACAGGCACGAGCTGCCACGCCCTCCCTGCCTTCTTTTCAGAACTGGTGCTCTTCACCAGCACACTTAGAAATGACTTTAAGTGCCTGGTTGAGTGCTCGGCTGGTCCTAGCTATTACTCATATTACTATTCTGCCACTGTCCTCAGAGCAGAGAGCAAGATATGAGGCAAGAGGATACAGTCAAGGGTTCATGGGTGAGGGGTGCCTGACCTGGCCCCAGAAGACTGAAGTAGCAGGTCACTGTGGCCTAGTTATTGGCATGAAAAATGGAAGACTGGTGCTAAAAAAAAGAAAGAAAGGTTTGATCCCTACTTTCACCAAATACTCTTCCTGCCTTATTTTGTCCCTGTTTGGTGGGATTCTATTTCCAATTTCATTGTGAAGAGTAAGCAAGTGGCTTAGGTGAGAGCCTGGCCACATTTTAACCACCAGGTGTGGACAGGCTGGCTCAGCCTATCTCAGGTAATGCAAGCACGTGTGAAACTCGCAGACGTCTGAGAAATCCAGGCTGTCCCTCACTGCTGTGCACTAATTGCTTCAATTAAGGTGCAGGGCTGTGGGTCGAAGGAGCACATGACCGCACTGGAGGCAGGCAAGTAAACAGGATCTTTAATTAACTTGCGATTCAGTCCTCTGCTACTGATATCAGCTGTCAGGTGTTTGGCTTGTGACCAATGCACTTCTGGAGAGGAGATTTGTCCTAAGGAGGCTCCTGAGTGGAGTGGGGGTCTTGGGAAAGCTGTTTGGAGAAGGTGTGCCTTGCATGTGGCCGTGGGAAGACAGGAGGGGCTGGCGGAGAAGGAAGGAAGGAGAAAATTATTTCAGCACCTACTGTGCTCCAGGTGCGTTCTCATTCAGGACTCTGGGTCTCCCTGGAGATAGCTGTGATGCTCCTCATTTTGCAGAGGAAGGAACTAAGGCTGAGAGCTCCAAATGTGGCCCAAGGTCACAGGGCAGAATGAACAGCAGAGACGAGTTTTAAAAGATGTGGCCGGTGCAGTGGCTTGTGCTTGTAATTCCAGCACTTTGGGAGGCTGATGTGGGCCGATCACGAGGTCAGGAGTTCAAGGCTAGCCTGGCCAACACAGTGAAACCCTGACTCTATTAAAAAAAAATACAAAAATTAGCTGGGCATGGTGGCAGGAGCCTGTAATCCCAGCTACTTGGGACAGTGACTTCTCCAGGCTCATCTCATTCATTCCTTACCACCCTACAGCCCTGTGCTGCAGGCAGCAGTACTCTGTTTACAAGCACAGAGACTACAACTTGGGGAGGCCATGCAATTGGCCCAGGGTCACATAGCCAGCCAGGCTGAGGCAGGAGAATCGCTTGAACCCAGGAGGCGGAAGTTGCAGTGAGCTGAGATCACACCATCGCACTCCAGCCTGGGCGACAGAGCAAGGCTCCATCGCTAAAGAAAAAAAAAAAAAAAACATGTGATTGCTGAGTATTTCCCATGTCTGCCATGTGCTTTACCATTCCTGGGTCTGCCTTAATCCTTAAGAAAACCCTGCAGCAGAGATGTGTTTATTTTACAGAAGAGAAAACTGAGATCCAGGCAGCTTAAGTGGGTTGCTGGAAAGTAGTTTATCTCACAACCAAATTCACTCTCTTTCTGCAGTCCCCCTGAGTCTCACATTGCAAGGAATCCATGAGTCTGCGGGGTATGCAGCAGTGATGAAATGAATGCTACACCTTTTATGTTTGTATACTGCTTTTCAAATATTTGTCAACTGTTGTTCTGGTGGATAAAATATACGTTAAAGCATAATCAATTTTAAAGGGTAACTGTTCATAGTTACCTTTTCTCACTGTGCACCCCTCTACACCTAGTCCCAATCAATGGCTACAAAAATATAACCACTGAACCTTGGGGGACAGAGACAACCTTTGATGCTACAAATGGACTTTCGCAATGCAAAAAGTTGGAGAGCTTGTCCTGCTCTCCTTGCAGGGAGCATGTCTGGCAGGAAAGCAGGTATCTTCAAAGGCCATGAATTTGACAACAAAGTGTCAGGAGATGGGGCCAGGAGATGCTTTTCCAACAGGGCATGGAGGTGGTGGGAGAGGAGGGTGTGCTGACTTTTCTGTGATAATGCCTTATGAGAAACAACTCTACATTGTGTCTTACACCAGTGAGCTCACCAGCCTGCAGGTTGGCTATGGTGACTGCTCCTGACTTTGCCCCACGGGTGTCTCATCCCAGATCCAGGTGGAAGAAACAGTGACTTACCTGGTACACAGCCTTCTCAGAGTATAGGGCTGGAGCCCAAGAGCCCTAGCTTTCTACTCAAACTCACTCAAGGCCTCTGCTTGGAGGAGCCCATGGTCATACGCCTGCCTTCCATGTTCCATCAGCCCAAGCTGAGGTCTGTAGGGTTGGGCAGTACACTCAAGCTGTCCAGGGAAGAGGCAACAGTCACTACTTGCTGAACAGTAACAGAGATGAGCACAGAGGGTGATCCTGTCTGCAGCGCCCTGGGCAGGAAGGCCTGGAGGACCAGCTGCTCTAAGGGGCCAGTCCCAAAAGTCAGAATTTGAAGTCCACAGTAGCCTTATACCTGACACCCCTGGCCATTGCCTAACAGGCATCTAGGATAGAGGCCCTTTGGGGCCCTTTGAGGAATGTGATTCTGCACCCACTGTACCCAGGGCACATCCCTTTTGAGTGATAGTGGCTTCTGGCTTCGAGCCTCAGGACAGTGGACCCAGCCCCAGTCCAATACTTTCCTGCCTCCCCGGCCATCCCCCTGCTCATCTCACAGGATGGCTCCCCTGCTGGCCTGTAAAACATTCATTTCCCCTAATTCAAATATTTTCATCCTTTAGAAAACTTGTTAATATTGGATTTAAGAAGCATTATAAAATATGACTCTCTGCCCTGGCTAAAGCAGTAGTTCATGAATTATTGATTTCTGCTGGCAGGAGATGAGGGTTCTCTTTCTTAAACAGTAGACATTGCCCTGGCTGGGATCTTAGAAGGGATGGCAAGTTGTGGGGGTGGTGCGGAAAGAGCATCGTCACCCACCCTGGGCAAAGGAAGGAAGAAACAGGGCTCTTTTTGGTCCACCAGCCAATGGGGTTCCAATTCCTGGTTTTCTTTACTGTGGTTTAGGCCCCTGAGGTGGTGAAGTGGAAAGAGCATTAGGCCTGGCAGAATCCCTGCTCAGCCTCTGGCCGGCTCCGTGACCCTGGGCCAACTGCTTGGTCTCCCTGAGGTGCAGTCTCTGTGTCTGTAAATAGAGTAGTGCTGCCTGCAGCACCAGGCTATTGGGATGATTCCTGAAGAAGTCACTGTCCTCCACCGGGTACCAACTTCACAGCCAAAGCCTCTTCTCATAGTTCTTGCCTGGATAAAGACTCAAGAGACCCGAATTCCATGCTGACCTTGACTATGTAATTTGGGACAAAATACTCCTCTTCTCTGGACTTCGATTTCCTCATCTCTGAGGAAATGATAATAATCAGTGGTCATTCTCTTCCTTCTTCCTCTGGCTTCAGGTTCCATCATACCGGTGGGCCCTGCACTGTAGCTGCCACATTCAGACCAAAGTCAGTGGTGGTTTGGGCCTAGGGCAAGAATAATTCCCAGCCTGGGCTCAGCCAGGAGGCCCTCTGTGCTACCTAGAGCCCCCCACCGGGCAATCTGGCAGTGCCCTTGAGCCTGGCTTGTCCACCCAGAGGTAGAAATGACCTTGATCAGGGGTCTTAGTGGTGCCAGAGCTGCCGCAGGCTGCAGTGCTCAGTGTTCTGGTGAGAGCTGCCTGGCACAGCCTGTCTTCCCAGTGCCAGGTTCCACCCCAGCCTACCATTCCCAGGGGATCTATTAGCATCTCAAGACTCAAGTAAGGCTTGGTAAATCAGCCTCCCGGTATGGCAGTATTCATGGGAGATGCAGAGAAAGGGAGGCAGAGATCTGGAGAAAGCCAGCTCAGAGCCCCAGTGAACGGGGCTGGGGAGCGCTCAGAGCATGCTCTGCCCAAGCCCACTGGAGGAAACTGGGCATTTGACCTGCTTTCCTAGCTACCATCTGCTGTTCAGGCAGGTGCAGCAGGTAGAGTGGGGGGCCACAGTGACCCCTGATCAGTGAGGGGCATGGAGGCTGGACACCCAGGCCTGCCCAGCTCAGCCTCTCACCTCAGTGGATGAGACTATGCCTCGGGGCACACTCAGACACCCAGGATCCTGGCATCTTAGCGCCCGAGTGAGGAACCCAGGAAAGCGAAAGATTCTCAAAACAGTGACCCAGGTGCCCTGTAGATCATTCATTCCCAAATACTGAGTGTGGAAGCTTTGGATTTTGTTGTATAAATTAGGACAGATGCAAGGGTATCCCTGCCTTCCATTCTCAGGGGTTACCGTTCTGATTGTCTTTCTGGAGAAGGAATAAGGGTTTGCATTACAACCCCTGTAGGGGTCCTGGAAGTGGGCCAGGCCCATGGAAGGGGCAAACATGTGCCCACTGTGGTTAAGAAAAAATGGTCTGGAAGTCACTGATCTGGTCCAAAGTCCACACTTGAGTGAAGAAACCCAGAAAAGATAAATCACACCCATATTAGGGCAGACCCTGGACCAGGGGCCCAGACCCCAATCTAATTCCTTTTCTGCTTCTGCATTCTCTCTGTACTCAGTCACTGTGGGTCTCACTCTTCCCTCCTGTACAATGGGGATAATCACACGTTCTTTCTCACCCTCAAGGTCTTCCAGGGAGCTCTCCACAGGTAGCAGATAAAGCAGGGTGAGCTCAAGCAGGATCACAGTTTTGCCCTTGCCTGGAGGCTGGGATAATCACCAGGCCCTACAGCTCAATCCTGAGTCCTCCCTGGAGTCTGGGAAAAGCCCAGCTGCACTCAGCCTGCTATTTGTCCAGCTTAACCTGCATCTTCCTCATAGAGCAGCAGAACCCTGATAATAAATATTTCATGGAGATTTACTCTCCCCAGATCCCTGGCTGGCTTTTATTTGGTCCACCTGCCAATCAGGAAATACGCACCTTGGCAGTGGCCATGGCAAAGTTGTAAGGATCCTCTGCCACCATTTCCCCCTCCTTCCATGGGGACCCAGCCAAAGCTCCCTGCCAGCCTGTGCCCTTGAGTCCATCTCTTAGGAGTTTGCATTTTAAAAGAGGAAACTGAGTGGGGAAACTGGCTAATTTCCAAAGGAACAGATGGCTCCTGGCAGAACATGAAGATCTGGACCCCTGCAAAGAGCCAGGGAATGCATCCACCCAGGGGAGCAGCCACTCACTCTATGATGCATGAGACCTCCCTGACTGCTACTGGCCACCTCAGCTCTGGTTTACTCTGCAACACTGTGGTACCAACTTCACAGCCAAATCCTCTTCTCACAGTTCTTGACTGGATAAAGACTCAAGAGAGCCAAATTCCACGCTGCCCTTGACTATGTGATTTGGGGCGAAATACTCCTCTTCTCTGGACTTTAGTTTCCTTATCTCTCAGATTCAACCTAATGGTGGTAAAAGCCTTCTTGCCCCGAAGGCAAATGGCTGTGCATGTCTACAAGGATCTTTATGTGCACAGCAAAGACCTGAGGGGTTGTGTGACGTTTGTCCTGTTGACCAATTGGAAAACAAGACATGAAAAGTTACCAGAATTAAGCGGCAATACAAGATGACTCTACAAAGGCCATCTATCACCAGACAGTATACATGAAGGGTCAGGGAAGCTGAAAATAACCTGGAAGAGGCATAAGAATGAGAGGAAGAGAGGAGGAAGGAAGATGGAGGGGCTGGAATGGTCAAGGCAGTATCTGGCAGGAGATGGGGCAGAGCTGAGCTTGGAAGGACGGGTGGGATTTGAATCAATGGAAAGGAGTTGGCCAGGGAGAGGACCTGGGCCGAAGGAGGCATTGGTGAGTGGGTGAGTCGGGCTGGAGTGAAGAGACCACAAAGATAAAGCTTATAAGATGACAGCAAGAGTGAGAAGAATAAAAGAGAAAAAGAAATTAAAAAAAAAAATAAGATAAAATTGAAAGTTCAGGCAGGGTACCTATGAAAACAGCCCTTTCATTTTTCTCCCTGAATCCACTCTGAGAGCCCTGGTCTGCAAAGGCGGTCTTAGGACTTGTGCCCAGGCCTTAGCCATTTGGCCTTCCCTGCCCAGCTGTCTTCCTAGATGAATACTCCTTTCCCCTGGCACTGAAGAGGGAGGCCCTTCCCTCATGCACCACGTGACTTTGTCCCCTCCAGGGAACAGGAGATGGATGAGAGGTGGGCAAGTGACTTTCCCATCCACAGGCAGATCCAAGAGCTTTCTCTTTTGAGAACATTAAGACACACAGAAACTCCACCAGGAACGGAGATGGAAATCAAACAAGGGGAAAAGGCAGGGGCCACCAAGTTGGACCTTAAGAAAAGTGAGTAGTCTCAGGGGCCCCAGGAGAAGGGCTCCCTGCTCAACCAGCTCCAGCCTCCGGGGGCCCATTCCACGGTCTCAAGGCTGCCTGTTTGTCGTCTTTACTGATCAGCAACTCCCCTTCACTCAGGGCACCACAGTGGGTCGCAGTTCCCTGTAACAAGCACAGCTTGAGCAGACTACAGCTCATGCCAGGGCAACTAGCCTGAGAATTGTGGCCGCAAAAGTTAGAAGCTCCCTAGTCCCTGGTGCCTCTGAATCAGCATCAGAACAATCCCCAAAGAGGCCCTGCCTCTCTCCCATCCCAAATTCCTTGTTCCTCTGGGCCTTTGCCAGTGTAGTTCCCTGCATGTCTAGAGCCCAGCCCAAGATGCACTTCCTCCACAAAACCTTCTCTACTAACCCCATCTGATCACACCATGACTCAGGGTCAGCCCAGACACCACAGTGGAGTCAGAATAAGGGCTTTGAAGGCAGCTCATTATAATTTACAAAGGGATGACACTTCGTTACCCGGAGGACGAAGCAGGGTGGGCTGGCTTATCTCCACTCTGCTGCTGGCGAGGGCCAGGGGGGCTTGCACCCAGCTCTCCTGAATCTCACTCTGAGCCTTTCTTTGTCCACTTCATTCTCTGCAGTGGATAATACATGCTGGGCATATAACCTTTCCTAATAGCACTCAGAATATACTTGGTTAATTCACTAAATCTTTGACTAAGATTAACGGGAACCTTCTTTGTGTCAAGCACTGTTCTAGGGATTGGAGATATTGCAGTGAACAAAACAGACTGAATGCCTACCCTCACGAAGCCTGCATTCTAATGAGAGGAGGTATAAAATAAACATAGTAAATGAGTAACAGTATGTTAGTTGGTGAGAAGGCATATGGGAAAAAAAATAAGGCAGGAAAGGGAGATAGAAAATGCTGTGGGTAGGGTGGCATTTTAAATACTGTGGTCAGGGAAACCTCACTGAAAATGTGACATCTGAACAAAGACCTAAAGGAAGTGAGGGCACTGGCCATCCAGGTGTATGGGGAGGAGCCTTCCATGTGAAGGAGGAGAGCATGTGCAAAGGCCCTGGGGCAGGTGGCTCCCAGTGCTATGAGGCTTGTGGCCGCGTTCTTCCTTGTAGAGCTTGGACCACTTTACTCACCTGCTCCTAACAAGCTGCTGGCCACAGAAGGAAAGCAGCAGCCCTTAGCATCCAGGATAATATCCCTGTTCCCATATTCCAAAAAGAGAGATCCATGCAGAGCATCACCATGTTCAGTGACTAAGCTGCTTAAGAGCCTTTCTCCATGGCAGACTCTGCTCTGAAACTCAGATCAGGACACTGGTCCCAGCTCCATGCTCCTCTGACAGATGTGGACCCACTAGCTGGGACATTGGCTGAGGATTCCTTGAGGCTGCTGCTTACTAACCTCACTGGCAAAGAAGGACTAAAGGGATCAAGATACAAGGAAGCACCAAAGAATGCACATGAGACCAGCTCAGGAAGATCATTCCGTATGTATTGGTAACCCAGAGAGAATCTGAAGACCGCAGCGCCATTGGGCCAACATGGCATCAGTGAGCGTCGGCTGGGCCTACTCCAAGTCCCCAGAGTTTCCACATTCCCTCGGGCAGGTAAAAATTTGCAAACCCCTTGTCTTCACTCACATTGTATTTCCTTTACTGAGTCATACTCTCCCTGTCATCTGCTCCCACTCAGAGTGACTCACTCATGTCAACAGGCCCAACATACTTCCCTCACCCTTCCTGCAGGTCCCAAGACTGGCCGCTGGTGCAGATGGGGCAGCAGTGGTGAACCCCAGGGAGAGGGAGCCAGTAGGAGGTTGGAAGAGGAGCTCTTGGAGACCCTGAAGGCAAATGCTTGTGGATTTCTGCTAAAAGCAACTATCACATTTAGAAAGTAGGGCAGAAACTGGGACTGCAGGCAAGAGTGAGAGATGACTGGACATGAGTGGCTGGGGCTGCACAGTCAAACATGGCTGAACTCCAAGAAGCATTCCAGGCTTTTCTCCAGATACCTCTCCCAGCATTTTCCCTCCTGTCCCAAGTTGTGCCAGATGTGAGAGAATTTTCAGGGACGTATGGAGCATGTGGGGTCCACTGGGACAGCAACTGAGAATAACAAAACTGATGAACTGAGAAGAAAAAAACATCCATTTCTCTTCCCCAATCCAGAATTTACCAAGCATGTAAGCTTCATTCTCCTTTGTCCTGGCAGGGAAGCAGTCACGCAGCCTGACAGCCAGTCCCTGGAGCCTCGGCTTGGGTTACCGATGACTAGTAATGTGGGTTTAATACTCTTGATCAAATCAAAATGAATTTGGACCAAGCCAGAATGGTTCAAATGAAACTCCATCTCCACTGCATTTCCCATGCATACTTATACACGTAAACAAACTTATGTCTGAGCCCTACATTCCTTCCAAGTTTGGGAGTCCCAGGACAAACACCTAAGCCACAGACACCTGGCATCAGGATCAACGTCCTTCTTGTTCCTATTGCAGAAGATCAATTACAGCATGCAAGGCCCTCATCATCTGCCCACTCCCCACAATCCTGCATCTCACCAGACACATCTCACTCCCTGTGCCCAGCCCACTGGAGCCCACTGGAACTCTCCTGCTCCCCAGTCACAAGTGACTTGCCAATTACTGCGTCCGTCTTTACAACATATGCCTCTATCTTCTCCCTGTATCTCTATAAATCCTCATTCAGTGCCTCTTCTGAAAGCTTTTCTGAGAAACCTTCTTGGATAATCTTTATAACACACTGAATTGAGGTTTATGTATTTTCCCTACACCCTTCCCTGTGTACCAGCCTCCTCCTGGGATCACCTGGTTCTTTCCTGAAGACTTGGGAGTGAGGGCTTTGTCTGGAAGAGTGAAAATCAATTCCTTCTCCCTTTTCTTTTATCTTCCTAAGGTGGTGAGGCTGTGGGGCAGGCCATGCCCTCTGGCTTTCCTCTTGGGGGTTAGAAGAAATTAAAGAGAGCTCAAAAGAGAGGCTGGTTCTAGTTAAGATCTCAGGAGAGGTAAGTGAAGGGTTCCTTTAGGATCCTTGTTTTCTGTCCCAGTTCCACTGATAGGAAATCAAATGGAATTGAAAGCAACAGTCCCAGATGAGGGAAAAAAAAAAGAAGTGTTCCCATGGATGTAGAATTCCCTGAGTATGGGCTCTCAAGCAGGTAAGACTTCAGGGAGTGGGGTGGATGGTTAGCGTACATATTTATCTAAGGTAAAGAAGGACTCATCCCACTCCTTTTGATTCAGAGACTGTTAGAATGAATCAGCAGGAACGCTGTTTTATCATCCAGTCAGCTCTTCTTGTTTTAAAGGAGAAACTGAGGTAAACAGATGTGTGACCAGCCCCTCATAAGTCAATTTGGTCAAGAATCAGGGTATATGTCTTATGAATATTAATTTTTCCAATTCTGAAGATAGACCTAAAGCAGTTTCTTTTGTCTGTGAGTGAGAGGACCTCCACAAAGATACAGAGGCTGGATGAAGGTGCACGCAAGCTGCTCCCTCCTGAGGCTCCCTAGCTAAAGGGGGAGCTCAAAGTTGCAGCCTCTCCTTGTGAAAGGCAAGGGAGGGCACCTGCTCAGAGCAGAGCAGGGAGGCCATGTGTTGCCCCTGCGTGCTAACATTCTCACAATGCTGAGGGCAGAGCAGTGCCGGGGGAGGGAGCACACTTCCATCAGCAGTGGCTGTGGCAGACATACTGCCGTGTACATGTCCCAGGGCCTCAGCCTGCTCTGGAGAGGGAGGCTCTGGAGCCTCTTGCTTTTAGGATCAGCTCTGTGTGACTGTGACAAGCAAGGGTTGAGAGACCATAGCCATATGGCCTGGAGCTGGGGCACCCAGACAAAAATGACTCACCAATCCTTTTTTAAAGACATAACTAAAAGCCAATGGTATGCTTACATTTCAAACATAGCATTAGCACCTAAATTTAAACTGCTGCACTGCTGCATTTAGATAAACTAGTTTTATATACAAGACCTTTAGGTTTTAAATACTGCAGGGAATGGTATGGTGACTAAAGAAAGAGCATTTCGTTACAAAGTGGTTTTTCTTCTTCAAAGGGCCTAGAGCCTAAAATGGGGTTTGCCTCAAGGCAGAGAGAACTCTCCTGCATGCAGTTTTCTGAGACCCGTCATTATTTGGACTGCTCAGGATTATTCCTGAGTGTTCTCATGTAGGGGTTTTATTATGTTCAACTTGCCTAAAGGACCTTTTATGGCAGGAACTGGGATTCCATGTCCTTTGGGCTCCTCACAGTGCAAAGCTGAGCGCTGGCCTCAGGTGGAAGTTCAGCAAGTAATCACAGTATTGCTGGGATTGTTGTTCAGCACCGCGGACAGAGCCCCTCTTCCAGGCTGTTTTCCATCTTGCCTCTCTCCTTCCTGATTTCCTTCAAGGCAAAGTCTCCAGTACCTCACTGAGAATTCAGCGCTGCTCAAGTCTGCCTCTTTCCTGGGGAGACTGGACTGGGAGCCAGAAGCTAAACTATGCCAGGTGAAAGTAAAGACACAGAACCCTGGAAAGGAGGTGTCCTCACAGCATTTCCTGCTGTTATTAGAATAAGAGGATCATCTCAGTCATGTGCCTCAGTCATAGTCACAATCCCCAATTCCTCTTAGAGTTCCAGATCCCCCTCTAAACATTACACAGTCTGAGGTCACAGGGCTTATAGGCCAGCAGAACACCTGATCATCTGGGGCAATGCTGAGGTAAAGCCTGGGACAGGGCTGAGCTGGGGAGATCCCTGGCATGGCAGGAGATGAAGAATATGTCTGGATTATAAATGAGGTGGGAGTCAAAGGCTGAGGGTTGGGAGGGAAACATCAGTCATCAGGGTCAAGGGGCATCTGCAAGGCCCTGGTCAGGGGTCAGGGCCAGAGGCTGGCAGCTGAGGCCTCGAGACAATTGAGAGAAGATTCATAGAAGGTGAAGTGATTGGTAGGTTCAGGACAAAGGCTGCAAATAATACCATGGAGGTAGAAGCTTCCCTTGCTGATGTTGGCTGTGAGATGGAGATGATCACCTCTTTAAAGGTAGGTTGTGAGGAGAGGTTGCCACTGGGACATAACACATAGCAGGAGCAAGACAGAATTTTCCACAGGCAATATCCTGCATCCACTAAAGGTCAGATAGGGTCCATCCAGAGCTGGAATTAGTAATTTGGCACTCCATCATAATTTCAGAGATCCAGTTGGTCACTCCATGTGTGCACTCCAAAACACAATGATTCCATTAAATTCATTGCCTCTTCTCCTCCTTCCACATTCTGCCCACTCTTTGAGGTCCACTTGGGCGTCTTCCTCACCCAAGGCATCTCCTAGGGCTAGCGTTAACATAGGTGCCAAACACTCGTTTGCTGAATGGATGAACAGCTCCTGCTGATCATTGGATCTGGTGGGTCTCAATTTTTGTGTGTGCTGCCTTGGGTTGGGTTTCCTGGGAAACAGACTCTGAAATGAATATTTTCATGCAGGAAATTTATTGAGGGTGTTTTTGGCATCAACAACTTGGGGTGGGGAGTGGAGAGGAGAGGGAATGGAGTGTGGAGGAGAGGGAAGGAAATGGGATTAGGCAGAGAGAGGAGTTGAACTGGGATAAAGAGTCCCAGTCAAGCCTATAGGGAGTTCTGGAGCTAAGATAGCCTTCCAAGTTGTCCTCTCCTGAAGCAAAAGAAATGGGCATTACGTCACCAGATCCATAGTTTGATGCAGGCTGCCCCAAGGAGGGACCAGGTTGACATTCTACAGCATCCACAGCAGCAACCAAGAGAGTTGGATGAAATTGGGAGAAGGGCAAATATCAGAATTTCTGTAGAGAGTGTGTGTGTATGTATATATATATACACATATATAACATATATATGTGTATGTATATATATGTGTATGTATGTATATATATATATGTTATAAGACAGAGTCTCACTCTGTTGCCCAGGCTGGAGTGCGATGGCACGATCTTGGCTCACTGCAACCTCCACCTCCCAGGTTCAAGCGATTCTCCTGTCTCAGCCTCCTGAGAAGCTGGAAGCTGGGATTACAGGCTCCTGCCACCATGCCTGGCTAATTTTTCTATTTTTAGTAGAGATGGGAGTTTCGCCACTGGTCTCAAACTCCTGACCTCATGATCCACCCGCCTTGGCCTCCCAAAGTGCTGGGATTACAGGCGTGAGCCACTGCACCTGGCCTGCAGGGAGTATATTTGAAAAGTTGTCCAAAATGGTTCTATTGCATCCCCTTTCCTCCAATCCGCAGACTGTTATGATCAGTAGTTGTAGATCTAATCTAACCTCCTCCAAGATAGTTATTTGCCCAAGGGATACACAGCAGGCAGATAGCTAGTCTGACTGGAGCCCCCACATCTGTGGGCTGCTCTCCATTGTAGAGGGAGCCATATATCCCAAGTGAGCATCCATACCGCTCCTGCTATCATATCCCCTGTAACAAACAAAGAGGCTAGCACACACCTAACCCCAGGAGGTTGTAAGTGTGTTGGAGGGAGGAGGTGTGTGTGTCAACAAATGCAAGCTGAATTGAATCGAGTTTTTTTTTAAAGCTGTTATCATGTATAGACATGGCCTTTGTGCTGTGTATACATGACTTAACCTGATGAGCAAATCCTCTGATTCTTAATTAACCTTTTCATTTGAACCTTTTGACCAAACAGCAAATGGAGGCTGGTGAATTGGAAATGACAGCTTCACCTCCCCCCTGTGTCCTGACCTGGCCAGCCACCTAGGCTGGTAATTACCTTTGCCAAAGCTGGGAACTTTTTACAGGCTGATGAACAAATAATCTCCCACTAACAGCTGTGATAACCACAGAGCCCAGTCCTCTTCTTGTCTCTTTCCTGATTACCTTCTGTGAAACCACGGAGCAGGTTGTGACAATATTTCTAATATTTCTCTCCCTCTCTCTCAGCCTCTCTCCCCCTCTTCTTTAATAAAAAGGAGGCCATGTGGACTGGGGATCAGGATAAGGGGCAGTGAGGAGGGAGAGGCATTTGTCTGCAGAAGCCTCTCCCCACAGGAAAAGCCAGGTGCTCTGACCATGCCCTTTAGCAGACCTGGTGAACAGCTGATACTGATATCCCTGGAACATGCTCCTCGGTGGATGTCAAAGCAATTTGGAAGGCTTGTTCTTGGCCCATAGTCACATGGAGGTGGTGTGGAAGTGTCAGCACAGTCTTTAGCCTCCAGGGCTCAACAGACCTGAGCAAGGAACATCAGGGAAAAAAGAAAACATGGATGGAACAAAGAAAGGGAGAGGAAGAGGAGGATGGGGAACGATGCAGGAGAGGAAGCAAAAGACTAGGTGCAGGGCATCTAGGGGATCTGGGCCCAGAAAGAAGGTCCTGACAGTGGCCTGGGTCTCTGTACTTCCCCTCAAGATGACTCATTGCTTCTGCCTAGAGCATTCTCCCTGTCCCACCCACCTCAAAATATAATGGTAATCACAAAATCCCTTACAGAGTGCTTACTTTGGGCCAAGCCTGAACTATAGCTCATGTGAGCCTCATGGGACTCTAGGATGTAGGCACCATTCGTCATATGTTATAGGTAAAGGGGCTAAAGCATAGAGAGTTAAGAAACTCACCCACGGTTCACACAGCCAGCGAGATGGAGCCAGGCTTTGGAGCCAGACAGTAGGACTCCAGAACCCAGTGCTTAACCATTCTGCTAAATTCTACATCCCTCAGAGATATGGTACCTTTCCTGTGTGACTTGATGTAGCAGAAACAGCATTGGATTTGAATCCCAGCTCCACCTTGTCCCAGCTATAGAACCCTGAGTAAGTTAACCTGTGCCTGAGTTTTCTCCTTTATGAAATGAGCATTAGTATATCTGTCCTGCTTATTTTACAGAACAGGTGTTGAGATGGGAGATATTATTTGTCAAGGCCATTAGTCCGCTCCAGAGGACCCTGTACACATCAATTGGCATCCTCCTCCCTCTTCCCTTCCACGTTGTGAGCTCCCACAAGGACCATGATGGTCCACCTTGTTTGTCCAAGCCTCCCTCACATGTGGTGGGTGCTCAGAAATTGTATCTTCCTGTTAAGCAAATGAAGAAAGAAAGAGTGACTGGGCCAGGCACAGTGGCTCACGCCTGTAATCTCAGCACTTTGGGAGGCCAAGGTAGGCAGATCACCTGAGGTCAGGAGTTCACGACCAGCCTAGCCAAAATGGTGAAACCCCGTCTCTACTAAAAATTCAAAAAAATTAGATGGGTGTAGTGGTGCACGCCTGTAGTCCCAGCTACTCAGGGGGCTGAGGCAGGAGAATTGCTTGAACCCAGGAGGCGGAGGTTGCCATGAGCTGAGATCATGCCATTGCTTTCTAGCCTGGGCGATAGAGTGAAACTCTGTCTCAAAAAAAAAAAAAAAAAAAAAAAAAAAAGAGGGACCAAATCTCCTCGCTTTCTTCCTCCTTCTTCCCCGTTCCTTCTCTTGTCCCCTCTCCTGCCTCTTTCCCTATATCTTCCTTCCCTCCTCTTCCTCCTCATTCTCTTCCCTACTCTCCCCCCCATCCCCCACACTGTTTCCCAGGACTCATGCTCTAATGGAAAGACATCTGGCCCTCTCTTTCCAATCCTTCCCACACTCTGCTTGGAGACAAAGTTTCCAAAAGCACACTGAGACCAAGTCACATGTGCTCAGAATCCTTTGATGTTTCCCTGCACTGAGAGGAGAGGGTCAGAGCTTCTCAGGCTCATGCTAAAGCCTCTGCCATCCACCCCCACCTCTCTTTCCTGGCCTAATTTCTCATGACTTCTTTTTTGGGATCGTCTGGTCCTCACCTGCCCTTCTACCGCCATGTCTCTTCACCTGTAAAGGCTTCATTGGTAGTGGGTTAGTGGTGCCTGACACATAGTTAGAAGTCAATAAATGGAATATATTTAATAGGATATTCAGGTGCTATTTGGAATAGCACCTGAAATGGAGTATATTTAATAGGATATTCAGGTCCTATTTATATAGGAACTTCAGGCGCAAATTGCCCACACACTGTGAAGGGAGATGCCAGATCATGCAGGTATGACTTGCTGAGACTGGCCCCTCATGGGTTCTGCAACCGCTGCCCCATCACATTAGCCCATGCCAAAGAGAAGGCTAGAGGTTCCTCGAGGTGATTAGAGGGAGGTGGGGGAGTTAGAATTCTCAGCTAGTAGTGAGGCCTGGGATGACCCGGGGCCTCCCCATCTCCATCTCCCCAAGCTAAGTGTGGGTGTTCCACTGGCCAGATGCCATCATGGAGCTAGAGTGAGAGATACCATGGAAGAACCTGACCTGCAACCCGCAGAGCTGGGAGAACACAGAGACTAGTCCCCAAATAGTCACCCTCTAAAGGTCTCAAGTCAACAGAACTGGAGCAGCCTGTGTCTGCAGCTGAGAGAAAGAGAATAGTGCACAGAAAGCAATCCTCACTTGGAGAGTTTAGTGCAGCAAAGATACCAAGTCTCTCCGAGGACTTGGAGATGCAGGGGAAGGTGGATGGGCTTGAGCTGCATTAAGGAACCCACCCAAGAAGACCTGAGGACCACCTCCTGGGGAGTGGCAGCCCTGGTAGAAGAAGGCTGTGTGGGTGACATGTTGAAGGAAGGGAAAGAGGAGGGGGAGGAGGGGAGGAGCTTCTGGGGAATCACAAAGTCATCAATGAGTGGTGCATCACCCAAGGTGGAAGGGTCCCCAACTGATTACAGTATTATTTTAATTATCATCTTTTGCAGCGTTAATTCTGAAACCTCCTCTACAGGAGTGGTCTAGACTAGACTAGTTTGCTCACTATCTCCTTCCAGACCTCCAACCCATTTCCTCAAGAGATGGTATCTCACTCCCTCAACAAAGCCTTCCCTGACTCTGTCCTTTCTGTGAGCTTGTTACCTATGATAGCCATAGCTAGTTGCCTATCCCAGGGTTCATTCTCCTCCTCTTTAAAAACAGAACCTTGTAGTTTTACCTGGGCACATGGCCACCTACGATAAAGACTGGTTTTCACACAGTCTCTTGTTGCTGAGTATAGCAAATTAGATGTAAAGAGCAGTGTTTGGAGCCCGTTTCCAGTACACTTTTGTGAAAGGCCCCTGACATATGTCCTTTAGCCCTTTTTTCTTTGCTCCTTCCTCCTTTCACATGCTGGAATGCAGATGTAATGGCTGGAGGTCAAACAGCCATTTTGGCCTATGAGATGTCTTTGTGGAATGGGAGTTATATGCAAGGATAATGGAGCAAAGGAGAAGGACCCTGGGTTCTTGACACTGTGGGGATACCCTCCACGTTCTGGATTGTGTACCTCCACTTCAAATGAGAGTGTCCCCTTCCCTTCCCTTCCCTTTTTCCTTTCCTTTCCTTCCTTTCTTCCTCCCTTTTCTCTTTCCTTCTTTTTTTCTTTATTGAGACAGAGTCTCACTCTGTCACCCAGGCTGGAGTGCAGTGGCACAATCATAAGCTCACTACAGCCTTGATCCCCCTGTCTCAGCCTACTGAGTAGCTGGGACCACAGGTATGCACTACCATGCCTGACTATTTTTAATTTTTTTAAACTAATGAGAAGGTCTCATGTTGTTGCCCAGGCTAAGAGTTATATGTTTGTCTTGGGTAGACCATTTTTACTTTGGGTTTTCTGTAGGAAGCAACCAAACCCAGTGCTAATGGACACACTGCCAAAATCACTCACAGGCTAACACAGGTGAGAGTATCTGGCATGGGGAGTCCTATATGACAGTGTGTCAATCTCTTTTCTCTCTCTTTTTTTTTTTTTTTTTTTTTTTGAGACAGAGTTTCGCTCTTGTTACCCAGGCTGGAGTGCAATGGCGCGATCTCGGCTCACCGCAACCTCCGCCTCCTGGGTTCAAGCAATTCTCCTGCCTCAGCCTCCCGAGTAGCTGGGACTACAGGCACGTGCCACCATGCCTGGCTAATTTTTTTTGTATTTTAATAGAGACGGGGTTTCACCATGTTGACCAGGATGGTCTCGATCTCTTGACCTCGTGATCCACCCACCTCGGCCTCCCAAAGCGCTGGGATTACAGGCGTGAGCCACCGCGCCCGGCTCTTTTCTCTCTTAACATCTCTGGCATCATAGCTTTATACAGTCTTTACAGTGTCAGTCAACTATTCATAGATACGTGTAACCTTAGCTCTCTAAATATAGCTCCTATTATGTAGTGCTTTTCAAAATTACTTTACTCCTGAGCTTATTTAATCAGGCAAAGAATGCATTATTTTCCCCACTTACAGATGTGGCTCTGCAGGCTCTCCGGGAACTGAGGTAGGCTTGGTACCCAGGTCTTCTGGCTCTAGGTCTGCTGCTATTTCCCTATATCATATCCACAGCAGCTACAGCAAAGCTTCTTCACTCATTTTTCTTCATGTTCTTTCTATTGCAACTGGTATGAAACTATGCACACAGTAGGTGTTCAATAGCTACCTTGCATAATGCTCCAGGAAAGTTAAGCAATTCCTCCAAGCTAGTTTCCAAAAGATAGCTAGACCAGGGGTTGGCCAATTATGGCCAGCAGGAAAATCTGACCCACAGTCTGGTTTTGTATAGTCCTCAAGCTAAGAATGTTTTTGTATTATGTTTAAAAAAATTTTTTTTGCATGTTTAAATGGTTCTGGAAGAAGAGGAAAGAGAAGGAAATGAGGAAGGGAAAGGAGGAAGACAGGAATGTGTGATGGGGACCATAAGTGTCCTGCAAAGCCTACAATTATCTGGCTCTTTATAGAAAAATGTGCTACCCTATTCTAGACCATCATCAAAAAGCTGAATGTTTGATCTACCAGCAGAGTCTTCAGCAGCTGCTATCCCCTGAGAGACACCATGACCTAGAGAGCCTGGAGGTCCTGCTGCAGAGAGCCTGTGGAATTCATTTTCACTCCTTGTCCCAGACCCCCCAGGAGGGGCTTCCTTCACTACCTTCTTAAAGAGAGATGGGCATACATTTTCTATCTTCACCTCCACCTCTTTCCTAGAACTTGGAAGACTGTCTAATTCATTGGCCAAATACTCAAGCTCAATTTTATTAAAAATTCATTGGTTTTTTTTCCTGTAAAAAGGAATAAATGAGTACATATCAGTGGCTCAGACTGTAAACTGAAGTGTGAAAACCCCAAATGGGCTGAAACCATTACAGGAAAAACCATTAGCTCCAAAACATTTTTACTTCCAAAAATACCAGCCTTCCAGAGGGAAAGCTGAGCCTGGTTCCTATTTCCAGCATCCCTGACGGCACGTTCTGTCATAAGCATCCCTTGGTTACTCACTCAGTAGACGTTCAGGTGGTTAAGAGAATAGGGTTTAAACTTTGATTGAATGTTACCAACTGTATGTCCTTGGCCAAGGCACTTAATCTCCCTGAGTCTCAGTTTCCTGTCTATAAAATAAGAATATTAACAACATACCTTGCAGGGTATGCAAAGCACTCAGCACATATCCCGCCCCTCAGAGAGGTTTGCTAATGGAAGCTGTATGTTTGTATAATTACACGGAGCAGCCCTTGTTCTTTCTCCCCTCCTCCTTCTGACTCCTTTCTTTATTTTCCCTCTTAATTTCTCCTCAGTTCCTTGCTAAACCCTAACCCTGAAAGCAGTTCCAACCCGCCTCTCTAACGTGGTTCTCTTCTTCCTGGCCAAGGCCCTCAGCATTGGCACCAAATCTTTCTGAAACTGGCTCAGGTCAGCACCCTTCAACTCTCCTGCTGGGGGTCCCTTGCCATTCTTCTTTCTCACCTCTCCTCCCAGGTCAGCTTTCTGCTCTTTTCCGGCACAGTGTAAATCTAGAGGCTAAAAATTCAACTTCCATTTGGTGAGACACCTTAAAAGCAATCAGTCCATTTTTGAGAGTGGGCTCTGTGCCTTCCTTAATCTACTTACAGCTCCTGAGCCCGGCACACAGTAGGCGTTCAATGAACATTGGCTGGCAGACTGGCTGGGAGAGTGAACAGTGACCAGGTGGTCAGCTTCAGGTGGGCAGACCATGGCCCTGTCCTGTAACTGGTATGAATCCTAAGAACCACTTTGGACTCACGAACTGGGCCAGGCACACACAAAAATCATTCAGCTGGAGGGCTGCCTGATGTAATAGGGAAAAAAAAGTGGCTGTGGAAGTGAGATGTGTCTGGTTTGAATTTGGCTTTGCCTCTGGCTACCCAAGAGTGCTTGGCCAAGTTGCTTTACCTCTTGAGCCTTAATTTCCTCATCTACAAGGAGTGAGCCTACAATGACATACCAATTCACACCCAATAGCATGGCTGTAATCAGAAGGACAGATACAGGTTGAGTACCCCTTATATGAAATGTTGGGACCAAAAACTTTCAGATTTTGGAGAATTTGCATATGCATAAGGAGATATCCTGGGGATGGGACCCAAGTCTAAACATGAAATTCATTTACATTTCATATAGACTTATACAAACCTTCTGAAGGTAATTTTCCACAGTATTTTAAATAATTTTGTGCATAAAACAAGGTTTTGACTGTGTTTTGACTGCAGCCAGTCACATGGAATTTTTCCACTGATGGCATCATGTCAACACTCAAAAATTTCAGATTTTAGAGCATTTGGGATTTGGGATTTTTGGATTAGGGATGCTCAACCTGTAATAAGTATTGGCGAGAACATGAGAAAACAGGAACGCTTATGCTCTTTTGTTGAGATTGTAAATGGTGCAGCCATGGAAATCAATCTGGTGGTTACTCAAACATTTAAACATAGAGTTACCTTATGACTCGGCAATTCCACTCCTAGGTTTATATCCAAAAGAAGTGAAAATGTGCCTCCGTATAAAAACTTGTATGTGAATGTTCATAGCAGCATTATTCATAATGGCCAAAAAATTGAAACAAGCCAAATGTCCATCAGCAGATCATGGATAAACAAAATGTCATATGTCCATATAATAGAATATTACTTAGCCATAAAAAGGATTAATGTACTAAAAAGAAAAGGAACGAAAAACTGACGTGTGCTACGATATGATGAACCTTGAAAACATTATGCTGAGTGAAGGAATCCAGACACAAATGTCCACATATTGCATGAATCCATCTGTATATGAGATGTCCAGAGTAGGCACATCCATAGAGACAGAGAAGAGATTCGTGGTTGTCAAGGGCTGGAAGGAGGGGGAAATGGGAGTGATTAAAATGTTCTTTTTGGGGGGTGATGAAATGTTCTAAAATTGGCTAGTGGAGATGGTTGCACAACTCTGTGAATATACGATAAGCCATTGAATTGGATACTTCAAAAGGATGAATTTTATGGTATGTAAATTTTATCTTCACAAAGCGTTATTTTTATAAATGGGTAGGCAAGGCCTCCCTACCCACTTCCCAGGGTCATTGTAAGACTCTAAGGAAGGCATGTGTGCCAGGATTTGAACATCACGTTGTACTCTTAGAAAGCTGGGGTATCTGCTGGGTGCGGTGGCTCACGCCTGTAATCCCAGCACTTTGGGAGGCCGAGGCAGGTGGGTCACTTGAGGTCAGGAGTTCAAGACTAGCCTGGACAACATGGTGAAACCCTGGCTCTACTAAAAATACAAAAATTAGCCAGGCGTGGTGGCACACACCTGTAGTCCCAGCTACTCAAGAGGCTGAGGTGAGAGAATCACTTGAACCCAGGAGGCAGAGGTTCATGCCACTGCACTCCAGCCTGCGAGACAGAGTGAGACCCTGTCTCAAAAAAAAATTAAAAATAAAAACAAAACAAAAAACCAGAAGGCTAGGGTATGGCACCTGCGGCAGACGGAGCTGTTTTCTGCTCTTCCCTCTTTCCTGCCCTGGCCCAGGCCTCCCTCCAGGAGAGACTTGCTGAGCAGTGGCACAGCCATCTGGTGGTGGCAAAAGGATGTGCTGGGCCTCCAATATGCCTACCCAGGGCTGAGAGGCAAGAAGTGTTTCCGAGCCAAAGACTGGGCAGGGCCTGCTGCTGCCAGGAATGGTCCCTTGTTTGTCCCAACACTGCCCCTCCAACCCAGAGCACCTCAGGGCCCACCTTCCTCCTAGAGAAAGGCTCAGGCAATTAAACTTCAGGTTTTGGAGGAACTGGAGGCAAGGTGAGGGGAGCAGAGGAGGGCCATGGGTGACGGATCACATTTTTAAGAAAGGAGACTTCAGCTTTGTCAAACCCTTAGCATGCCTCAAATGCTAAAATAATGAAGATGGTCATGACCAATGTTCATGAATGAGCGTTAACTATATGCTGGGCTCCACGCTAAGCATTGATATGTATTGATTTAAATTAATTTTCACAAATATCTTGTGACATAGGGACCTTGTTAACCCCATATTATGGATGAAAAGTTTGAGGCACAGAGATGTTAAGTGACTGGCCCAAGGTTGCACAGCCAGAAATGACAGGACCAAGATTTGCACCCTGGCAACCTGGCACCACCCCCTGTGTACTTAACTGTTCTGCTGGACCGCGTAAACCCTACAGGCTGCACACAGTGGAAGGCCAAGTTTATTACAGGACTGTTCAATGACTCCCCACCAATCTCAAAGAAGAGAGTCTCAAGCTTCACAGAGCATCAGAATTAGCTGGGTCGGGGACATGTGAAAAATACAGAATAGGGTCCAGGGCCTACCCCAGGGATAGCAAGTCACTAAGGCTGGGGGGTTCAGGAATCTGCACTCATGACCAGCAACCACAGACGACCCTGTTAGGCTGTCCAGGACCTAGCTGGAGAGACCTGGTCTCCCTGCATCAAGACCCAACTTACGGGCTGGGCTGGATCTGCCCCTTGGAGTGAATACTTTCTGCTATAAGCCACACCACACTCACCACCCCCACAACCTTAAGTACATCCCATCTTTAAAGGCCCCGGTCAAGTTCCAGGAGCCCCTTAGGCCCTCCACAGGAATAGTAGCCCACCCTGGATTCCCCTTTTCTAAATACCTAAACCCACGCAGAGGAACCTGCACCACTTCAGAACTGGTTACAAACTGCCCGTTATTCCTACAGCAGTGTCCCGTGGCTGCAGGCCTTTTCTGATGGGCTAGATCACAAAAGCCTTGAACAGAGATGCTCTCTTTCTTATTCGTTGTGTGTGTCTCCCGCAACTCACTCAACAGACTGGTGGATTTGCTTTCAGACCTAATGCACCAACACACTCCTGTTTCAATGGTCAACATGGCTCATGTGCAACCGGCCAGTTTGTTATCTACCCACCTATGGGCGCAGTCCAGGCTTCCTGATTATTCTTCTACAGAATTCAGGTGCTTCCTCTATGCCAACCACTGTTCTAGCACTGGGACTCCAGAGGCCACACTGCCTCTGAGGCTGACACACCCAGAAATTGCTCTCACTCAGTGTCCTTGGGTGTGATCTGGGGGATATTTGGCAATGGCTGGAGATTGTTTTGCTAGTCACAACTGGGACAGTGGGGCTGGTGGCATCCAGTGAGTAGAGGAGAGGAATGCTGCTACAGCATAGGGTAGCCCCTCCCTGCCCCCTAACAAAGCAGTCTCTGGCCCAAAATAATAATGCAAGTTTGAGAAATTTTGCTGTAATGAAATATGCTGTAAGACCTACGGCAGAGGTAACAAGACAGGAACTCAAAGGAAGGGATGATGAACCCCCAGGGAGGAGAAGAACTGGAAAAGAATTCACAGAGGAGATGCTTAATACAATGAATTGATTGCTGAATGATGGGTGGGAAGGATTTCCCTCGGCAGAGGCAGGGGAGGAAAGAGGAGTTTCTGGCTGCGAGGTGTGAGAGTACTTGGCAGGTCTGGGGAGATTTTACTGGGTATGATGCGGCTGGAGGGCCTGGCACTCCTTCTTTTCATTCATTCCACACATCCGCTGTCATCTTATTTTCAGTAGTTATTTGCTCAGCAAACCTTGTCACCAAGCAGCGTGGAATGGTCAGCTCTGGCCCTGGTTGAATCATCCTCGATTCTGAACTGGTGGTCTCTGGACAAGCCATGTTTTTCTGCAAGAGCCGGGTGGGATTGAGTAAAATGTGGTCATTGAGCTGCGCCGAGAGGCGCGACCACATAGGTCTGGAGCTGTGAACACACAACAGCACTTTAAAGGTTTTCAGCAGTATCATCCAGAAAGGTTACAGCATAAGGTGTGAGCTCTCCCCGCCGGGAACTGTTAACGAGGAGTTCTCCGGGTGGGAAATTAGGAGAATGGATTTTTAAGAATGCCTGCGCTTCTCAAAGTTAGACAGGAATGCAAACACATTAAAACATAATGCTGGGGGAAAAAAGTAATTCTTTTCTTTTTTTTTTTTTTTTTTTTTTTGAGATGAAGTTTCGCTCTCATTGCCCAGGCTGGAGTGCAATGGTCAGCTCTGGCCCTGGCTCACTGCAGCCTCCGCCTCCTGGATTCAAGCGAGTCTCCTGCCTCAGCCTCCCGAGTGGCTGCGATTACAGGTGTCCTCCACCACACCCGGCTAATTTTTATATTTTTAGCAGAGACCGGGTTTCTCCATGTTGGTCAGGCTGGTCTCGAACTCCTGACCTCAGGCAATTCGCCTGCCTAGGCCTCCCAAAGTTCTGGGATTACAGGTGCGAGCCACTGCACCCAGCCTGTTTGCTTCTTTAAAAACAAAAACAAACCTAGATTGTGGTGTTGATTATTCTTAAATAGCTGTATTTCTTGCTGAGCCCATCTTCGCCTGTCTCCCTCTCATGTCCCTCCTCATGTCTGTTTCTCTTACTCTGGCCTCCCCATCCCTGTCTGTTGTCCTGTGGAGTGGCTGGGCTGTGATGTGTGCACATTTCTCTTTTTTTGTCTGCATTTTTGTGTTGCTTTGCATGAGGCTGTCATTCATGCAAACTCTCTTTTACCGAGTTTTTATTTTTTTTTCCTTCTTTCTAGTCACCTGTTTCTGGCTCCTTCTCTCCCCCTGCCCTACTCCTTGAGCTCCTTCCTCCTCCTCACCCTTCAGAAACTGGCCACGGCATAGAACTGAAGTGCATTTTTATTACTAGTTGTATTTACTGGAGAGAGTGACATGCTCCCCATTCTTGATTTTTAAAAGCAAATGACAGAGGCATTTTCTATTTCTCGCTCCCAAAACTCCCTGAATGAAGCTGCATTTTATTCATCTTCTTCTATTGAATTATTGTTTCATTCTGTAGGTCATGCCTTTGATAGGAGAAAAGATAAGTTCTCTACTTGAATTTTACAGTAATTCAGAGACTGGGTGGCCCGGGTGGTGTGTGAGGTGCTGCGGAGCTGGGGCGTGACGGAGGCTGCAGCGTGGCTCTGGGCTGGGGGTGCCCCAGTGCTCCACGCTGAGGGCTTTTCATGTTGAATTTGATTTCAGTGAAGCCAAGATCTGCTTTGGGTTTAACAGATGCATCTCTGGAGGAATATCTGTAGATTCCTAATTCATCACCATGGATTCCTTTGCCTTCAATGAAGCCTGTAGTGGCTGGAGAGAGACGGAAAATGATTGAAGATGAGTGCCAGGGAGTTAATCTTTTATATCTTAAAAGGAGAGAGATTTTCAGCCTGGCAGAAATATTAAAGTGGCTTCAGGAAACCTGGTACTTTACTGTCTTTTTTATGCAGGCTACATTTTAGCTTGGTTAGCATGTCCAGCTTTCTGACTTCTGGCTGGAGTTGACTCAACATCTTTTTGCCCTGGTCCTCATCAGAGGTCCTGAACTGGGAACTCACGGAGGAAAGGGCCAATGGAACATTAGTCCAGTTATTTGTAGTGATAGCTCCTCTTCCGGGAAGCCTTCCTGGACTATCCCCCTCCAGACTGATTTGGGAGGGAGGACTGGTTCTCTGCCACTCCTGACCCCTGCCAGGGGACATTATAAATAAAGTCATAGGACATGGATCATCAGGGCTGGAAGGGTCCCATTAAATTGCCTTCATCTGCTAAAGGAGCAAATGAGTCTCAGAGGGTGGGCATGATTTACTAAAAGCATGGGGTGGCAGATGTCCCCAGTCCCCCACAGGCCTGGCCACACATCTATTAAAGGTGATGCTACCTGGCCGAGGTCTGTGGGCTAGAGCTCCAGCCCTTCTGACACCGCCAGGATCTGGGGTACTTGGTTAGCCTGGCACATGGATTGGGTCCATATGGCAGTCCCTGGGGACCATCCCAAAGCACATGTGACACCCATACCAGAGGGATCTCAGATGACCCCCTGAGAGAAGGAGTGAGGCACTGAAGCTATTACACCTGTGTCCACATTTGATCGCATTCAATTCAATACTATTTATTGATCGACTAGTATAAACCAGGACCTTTGCTAGAACCTGCAGTACAGCACGAAGTAGAGAGCCCTAGGGTACAATGCTATGGTGTGTGCGGGTTGAAAAGCATCAGAGATCCAGCCCTCCCTCCAAACTCAGCCTGGAGCGATAGCCCAGGAAGGGTTCCTGGAGGACGTGATGTCACTAGAAGTAACTGGACTAATGTCCCTTCGGACCTTTCCGCAGTGAGTTCCCAGTCCAGGGCCTTTGAGGAATACTATGGAAATAAAAGCCACGCCGATACGTTGGGAATTCAGACCAAAGCCCTTCTCGTTTCCAGCGCAGCGTCAACACTCGCCAGCTGTGTGACTATATGCATGTCACGTGACCCTGGAATCTCCGGAGCCCGGGTTGAGTATTAAGTGAGGTGTGAGCTGCAAACGCGTTTGGCACATTTTAAAGTGCTCCAGCATCACGGGCTGTCACAGCCCCCAGGACTCCGTTTAAATCCCCTGACCGTGGAGTGCAATGAAATCAAAGCTGTCCCTGCTCCTTTGAGGCTACAAAAAAAAAAAAAAAACAGGCAAAGGGCCTGAAAATCTCTGTGCTTGGGCTTGCCCCGGAGCCTGTCTGGATCTCCGTTTCCTCACCTGTGGAATGAGAATGTTGGCCTCTTTCTCTGAGCCGCTGCCCCTCTCTCCAGCCCTGTAAGTTTAAAACAGCAGCCAAGAGGCTGAGGCTAGGTCCTTGAAGGTCCACGCTGCAGCGTGTGGGTGCCACCTTTGCCCAGCCGAGCTCACCCCCAAGCAGGGGCTTGGCCTCTAAGCCACTTGTGCGACCTCCGACCCAGCCTCCCACATCAACCCAACCCCTGACTCTGCCACTCTGGGGTGGCGACCAGCAGGGGAGAGGACTCAGCTCTATACAAGAACCAAGATGCTGGAAATGAGCTCCATCCCCAAAAAGAGGGAGCTAAGGGAAAAAAAATCTGCCATTTTCCTCAAAATAAAAACAGAGGCAGATGGCTGGGAGGGTTTCCATGGTTAATTAAATATGCTTTAGTCTCTAAGTTAATTATGAAATGAGTCCTGCAGGGGAAGCTGTGCTTTGTATGGAGCAGGTTCAGGTGAGTAATCGGGAGCTGTCTGGGGAGGCTCAGGGGCCCCCTTTCCATCTTTCCCCAGCAGGAATAAAAATTCTCTGGTCCAGGCCTTTAGGAGGCCTTAGCGGCCGGAAACGGTATCCACTCAGGGTAATAGGAGCCACTCCGCCTTTCTGAGCATCTATAGGAGAGAGGCAACACCCAGCAGAATTGAGACTCCATAATTTCCCTTCTTGGAATCTCTTCTAAGGAAATTATCAGAAACCCAGATAAAGATTTCCTGGGCAAGAATATTCACTGCAGCATCATTTATAATCATTAAAAAAAGGAAACTGCCTAGACGCGTGCAAATAGAGAGCTGGCTAAATAAATCCCGGTACAACCAGACAATGAAATATTATATAGTCATTAAAACGGTGTTTTTGAAGAGTAGATGATGACATGGGGGAACGTTCTGGTTGTTTAAGGTAAAAAAAGCAAGATGCAAAATTGTAGACAAAGTACCACATAATTTTATGAATTGTTGTGCACAGAAAAAGGGGTGGCACATTAAATGCTAATAATGGTTATTTCTGAGAGGTGGCATCTTGGGAGATTTTATTTCTATGTACCTTTTGGTATTTTCTTAATTCTTTGCAATGAGCATGTATCACTCTCACAATCAGTAAAATGATTTTTCAAAGTGCCAGCACCCCTTACAATGGATTTCTGAGTGGGCTTGAACAATGTTATCGCATCTTCTTTGAAATAAATACATTTTACTAAGGTCTGAGCTTCCAGGATTGATGAAAGTGAGCAATGGTTTATTTTCTAGAATTCTCCACTTCAGGTGCTTTCAAAGGGAAGCATTGTGTATGTTAACTGGCCATTCCCACTGTGGAACATGATCTGCTGTCACCTCTGACAATGCACAGGAAAGAACATAGGTGTGAGTTCCTGGAACCACCTACTCTGAGAACTGCAGGAGACCTTGAGGCGCATGAGAGCTGCAAGGATAGAGCTGAGGCCCCAGAAGCAGGAGAAACCTTGGGGTTTGGAGAAGCACATAGCATGATGACAAAGTCAATGGTGAAACTTCATATCCAGCCAGGACCACAGGACTGGACTCTCCTTGGTCTCTGGGACTCCTTGGCATCCCCAGGATCACGTAGGGACAGTGGCAGCCAGACTGACTGTAGAAGCCTAGAAGGCCTTGTTGGCCTCACATGCCTACCGGTGTGACAAGATTAGGGGATGAAAATAGAAGAAACGATCAGAAATGTTTCTGTGGTTCAGTGCCACTTGGACATTACCATGGGCATCATTCCCTATCAATTCAGCAAACTCCCATCACCAAAAGAACTCACATCCCAGGATTAAATAAGAAGGACCATTTCTAAGAAAGAGGAAGGAAAGCATTTCACATTTTGTCCTTATGAAGTTCTATCTGGCGATGGCATTCCTGACTCCACCCGCTGCAGGGGCCCTTGTGTATGCATAGCCAACCCGTCAATGTGTGGAGGTCTCTGGTGGCATCAGGGCTCTCTTGATGTTTCGGTACCAGACATACTGCTCAGACGTGCACACGTCCTCACCAGCTTCCAGAATGTAGCCGTCAAAGTAGGGAGAATACCAAGACTACAGAAACCCTGTCAGGAAAGTAAAGAACTCCAGCTCTAGCTATCTAAACCCCAATCACAAAAGGAGGCAAAGAAATGTAGGAAAAAAGAGGTGAAGGCCAGGTGTGGTGGCTCATGCCTGTAATCCCAGCACTCTGGGATGCCAAGGCAGGAGGATTGCTTGAGCCCAGGAGATGGAGACCAACCGGGACAACATAGAGGGACCCCATCTCTACAAAAAATGAAAATAAAAATAAATTAGCTGGGCCTGATGGCTCACACCTATAGACCCATCTACTTGGGAGGCTGAGGCTAGAGGATCATTTGGACCTGTGAGGTTACAGCTGCAGTGAGCCATGATTGCACCATTGCACTCCAGCTTGGACAACAGAACAAACCTGTCTCCAAAAGAAGAAAAGAAAAGAAAAGAAAAAAGAAATGGAGATATCTGTGAGTGTTATCAGCTATAACGCAAGACACTCTCCAGGAGAATAAACGTGGGCAGGGATAAGCCCACACTGAGGAGGTAGCCAGGAGTATCTGCTGTTTCTTGTAAACTTGGGCAGAGTTTGGTGTAAAGTTCACCATAATTCTATTTAAGAAGCTCCCCTTGAAGCTTCTGCTACAGAAAGGAACAGCAATTACTAAAAGTGCTTTCAAATCTCTTTCACCACAATCCCAGCATGACAAAGACCTGGCCCTATCCACCAAAACTTTTCAAAGCTCTCCATTTTCCTTTAGAAGACCGTCTTAGTTTTATAATGGAATTCAAAAAAAATGTGACTAACACTATGAATAGCTGCTTTGTAGCCAGCTGTCTTGAGATGGGCCTGTTATAAAAGTGAATGTCTGTCTCCTGCTTCATGGTAACAAATTGTTCTTCCAACAGGATCACTGACATGACCCCAGACATATGTCCCAACTGCAATGAGTTTTGGCTTTTGAACCATCACCACTGTTAAAGGTCAGACTTTGACATTCCTAAATTGATTTTTCTTCACCAAATCTGGACTTTTTCACATTCCACTGGCAAACATGTTGGAATGTCATGAGGTGACACATTTTTGAAGTCTCGCCATTCCACTTGGCTCATGTTGTACGGCCTGTTGGTGCAATTGTTTGAATATGTTGCTTTGTTCATGGATAGTAAAAATGAGCAAAGATAGGAAATTAAAAGTGTAGGTGCTAGGTAATAAACAAGAAAGGATCTCACAAACTTAACATAATTAAAACTAAAATGAGGCCAAGCGTGGTGGCTCACGTCTATAATCTCAATATTTTGGGATGCCAAGGCGGGAGGATCACCTGAGGTCAGGAGTTTGAGACCAGCCTGGCCAACCTGGAAAAATCTGGTTTTTACTAAAAAATACAAAAATTAACCTGGCATGATGGAATAGTTGAGACCACACCTGTAGTCTCAACTACTCAGGAAGCTGAGGCAGGAGACTCTCTTGAACCCGGGAGGCAGAGGCTACAGTGAGCTGAGATTGTGCCACTGCACTGCAGCCTGGCCAACATAGCAAGACTCTGTCTCAATAAATAAATAAATAAGTAATAAAAATAAAATGAAAGTTGTGTTCATTTTAGCCCAGTGTTCATTAACTCAAATTGGTTGACTGAATTCATTTATGAGGGGAAAAAAGTTGGTTTTTTTTTTTTTAGTCAGGGTCTCACTCTGTTGCCCAGACTGGAGTGATGTGATATAATCATGGCTCATGCAGCCTTGACCTCCTGGGCTCAAGTGATCTTCCCACCTTAGCCTCCCAAGTAGCTGGGACTTACAAGTGTGTGCCACCACAGCTGGCAAATTTTTCCATTTTTTTTGTAGAGATGGGGTCTCACTATGTTGCCCAGGCTGGTCTCTAACTTCTGGGCTCAAGCAATCCTCCCACCTCAGCCTCCCAAAGTGCTGAGATTACAGGCTGGAGCTACCACATCCAGCAAGAAAATAAGGTCTTAGAAATAAATTACCGGTGATCATGTTCTTAGAAGCAAATAATTAGAGAGTTGTCATTCTTTTTAGCTGAGTATGGAATCCACCTTAAAACATACAGTAATAATTATTAACACATTTAGTGGATAGGACCCTGTTCTGAGAGCTTTTTTTTTTGAGACAGAGTCTTACTCTTTCGCCCAGGATGGAGTATAGTGGGGTGATCTCGGCTCACTGCAACCTCCGCCTCCTGGGTTTGAGTGATTCTCCTGACTCAGCCTCCCGAGTAGCTGGGATTACAGGCATGCACCACCATGCCCAGCTAATTTTTTGTATTTTTAGTAGAGACGGGGTTTCACCATGCTTGCCAGGCTGGTCTCGAACTCCTGACCTTTTGATCCACCTGCTTTGGCCTCCCAAAGTGCTGGGATTACAAGCGTGAGCCACCGCGCCCAGCCTGAGTGCTTTATATATATTATATTACTTAATTTGCATAAGAATCCTACCACATGGTTACTATAATCATTCCCTCTTTCAGAAACCTGAGGCACAGAGATGTCTCAGCCACACACTTAGCAAGTGGCACATTTATGCCCATGTAGCTGGAGTCACTGTCCACATTCTTAACCACCGGGCTCTACTGCTTCTTGTAGAGTGTAAGATTATTGTCTAACTTCGATACAATTGATATTCTTAGACATTTCCAGGAACTTATTACATGTAAAAGAAAATAAGACAAAGTTCTACTGGGATAGGACAGTCCTTGGGGAAACTATTCCTCTTTGCTGCTTGCATTTTGTGAACATGCTTTGGTCAACTTTCAGATAAAGATGGATTGAGGAAGAATTTAGGTGAGATCAAGATAGAAGTCATCTTGCCATGATCAGAGCCATTAGCTTGTGAACAACCCTATTTATATTTACAGTTAGGAGGCTGAATTCTGTCCTGGGAAACACTAAAACTCCTGTGCAAGGCAGAAGCCCACGTGTTTAAAACAAAACAAAACATCTTTGGGAAGGGGCTGCTCTGATGCAGGATGTTTGCATGGGATGGAGATTTACCTGCTGCTGAGAACATTGCCAGTAACCTGGAGTGCAGCTGTAACACGATGCTGGTCCGCTTTGGATGCAGGGAAACTGAGGTCAGCCTGGGAGGAGGAGAAGGATAGAGGATGTACCCACTGTGCCGATCTGGTCTCAGATCTCCTGAAGCAGGTTAGGTGTCAGAATTTCACAGCAGAGGTGAGTGCTTCATCAGGATGGACGCTGACAGCCCTTAGACTTGGAAACCAGATTAGCTGGGAGTAAACATCCAGGTGGGCCTAGACTGGAAAGCTGGTACAAAGTTAGCTAGACCATTTTATGGGTCCCAAATCTTTGAAAAGTTGCAAACACTACAGAAAAAAAAAAAAAAAAAAAGTACATGTGCACATAGCTGTAGATTTAACACAGGCAATGCATCTCCTACCCTCAAACAAATCTGTGCCCTTCCCCAGGTTAAGAGTGCCTGCAGGGTGTGAGGGTATTTGGGATGTGAGCCATGAGCCAGGATGGCTAAAAGGGCAGACCAACATGGGTCACATGACCCATCCCCTGGTTCAGTGCCAGGTCCGGAAGGTTACAAAAGGTCTCCGCACCAGGCTATGCCTGTCAGAGCCCCTCACAAGCTGTTCTCATTCACACTCACAGCATCTCTGTAAGAGGCATGGGGCGGCGACCTCATTCCTCCCGTGGCCATTCAGGAAAAGGGAGAGCCGGATGCCTTGTCCATCTGTCCATCCCCGGGCCTGCCCTCCCTGCCTGTCCCCACACCTTGCCCCTCAGGCTAGGCAGACACCCCACCCATCTGCCATTGTTCTACTTGTAGTGTGGGAGGTGGGTAGAGGGGAGTCGGGGTGTCTACAGATGGGGTTTCAGCTCAAAGAGGCCTGGGGACCCAAAACTCAAACCACTTAGGAAGAGGCTGCTGTGAAAAGGGATGGTGTGGTGTAGGGCCTAGGAAAGAGCTTGAAGAGCCTTGAATAGCAGGATGAGGGACCAGGCTCCTCACAAAGGGGACCGAGGAGCCTGTGGAGGTTCTTCAGGGAGTCGGCAGGGCAGGATGAGGGTGGAGCTGCAGGAGGCTCCAGATAGCCGCTCAACTGCCCTGCAAGCAGGGGCTACTGGAGGCTGTTGGCCGAGGCTCTGGGGGAAGCTACGTTTGGTAGAGAGATGGCAGGGGAGTGTCCCATCCAAGCCTGGAGCTGTGGAGAAGGAGCCCAGAGTGGGCTCTGCCCCAGCCTGACTGGGTGTGGAGGAAAGGCTTCAGACGCTGAGTGCAATGCCCCAGGCCCCAGGAGAGGGGCAGGAACTTCTGATGGTGCTGGGCAGCATTCCCGAGGCTGCCCCAGGTGCTTGTGAACAGCCCTATGCTCCTGACCTGACTCTCCCAGGAAGGCGCCTCCTGCTGAGCTCTGGGTGACAAGATGGAGTCAACACGCATTACTCCGGGCACGTGTTTCTTTTTTGTCTTTCTTTCTTTCTTTCTTTTTTTTTTTGTGTGTGAAGACAGTGTCTTGCTCTGTTATACAGGCTGGAGTGCAGAGGCATAATTAAGGCTCATAGCAGCCTCAATCTGTTCAAGTCAAGTGATACTCCTACCTCAGCCTTCCAAGTAGCTGTGACCACAGGCATGGCACTATGCCCAGCTATTTTTTTTTTTTTTTTTTTTTTTAGTAGAGACGAGGACTCCCTATGTTGCCCAAGCTGGTCTTGAACTCCTGGCCTCAAGCAATCCTCCCTCCTCAGCTTCCTAAAATGCTGGGATTACAGGCGTGAGCCACTGCACCTGACCTTAAGCACATGTTCCTTGACAAATGCCAGCTGTTGGCATCTGTGTGGCTGGGGAGGGGAAATCAGGATGGAGGTGAAGAGAGAAGCAAGGCCAAGGGCAGGGGGTGATGATGGTGTCAGTGCAGGCAGACCTGGGCACACGTGTCTGTGAGGGAATCAGGACATGATATTGCTGAAGGAAGCCGCACGTTTGCACAGGAGCTCCCAGAGCCAAGCTGGCCTGCCCTGGGGCACCCTACAGGGCAAACGCTATGAGAGAGCAGGGTTCACACACCTTGCTTAGAGAATCCAGGGGCAGAGAGCACCAGGTTCAACCTTCTTATTGATATCAATGAGATGTACTGACATCAATGAGAGGCTCGAGTTCTATGCAAGCCCCCAAAAGGAGTGGGTCTTGCCCAAAAATCACTGAGATCATCAAGACAGCATTAAGAGTGGGAAAATATGGACCGGGGCAGACACACTGGGCTCAAATTCTGGCTGTGCCACTGGCGAGCTCAGCAACCTTAGTCACACGATCTGACCTATCAGAGCCCCAGTTTCCTGACATGGATAACAGGGGCAACAGCACTAACAGTAAATGGAAGAACACACATCCAAGCACTGCTCTCCATCCTGACAAATGCTGGTTCTCTGTCCAGGTCTTTGGGTACCACACCCGCCTCAGTCCTCTCACCTACCTGCTCAGCTTGTTGATGAAGGCTGTGGCTCCCAACTTGTGTATTAGGTACCCATCACTGCATTTAAAAAATGACACACAACTTAGTAGCTTAAAATAACATGTGTTTATTATCTCACAGCTACTGTGAATCAGAAATTCAAAAGCAGCTTGGCTGGGTGGTTCTGGCTCAGGGTCTCTAATGAGGTTGCAGACAAAACATTGGCCTGGGCTGCAGTCCTCTGAAGGCTTGACTGGGGATGGTGGGTTGGCTTCCAAGATGGCTTATTCCCATACCTCTTGGCAAAAGGCCTCAGTTCTTTGCTAGCTATTGGCAGAAGGCTTCAGTTTCTCACCATCTCTCCACTGGGTTGCTTGAGTGTCCTCACAACATGGCAGCTGGCTCTCCCTTAGAGTCAGTAATCCAGGAAAGAGAAGGAATCCACAGTGCCTTTCATGACCTAGTCTCAGAAGTCACATACTCTTGTTTCCACTTTATGCATTAGAAGGAAGTCATTGAGTCCGCCCACACTCAAGGAGAGGAAAATTAGGCTCTGCCACTTTGGGAAGGAGGCTCAAAGAATTTTTAGACATAGTATGAAACCACCACAACTTGAAACAAATGTCCTCTGCAGTGACTTTTGGCTTTTCTGACACAGAACAGAAACAAACGGGCTAGGGACCCTTAGCAAATGGGGAGCCCTGAGTGTTGGCGTGTCTGGCCGAAGTGAGGATAAGGTAACCACAGATCTGAGGACACTGTTAAGGTCTCCATGATCCTCAGCAAACAGCCCTTGGAGGATAAGGCAGGACTGGCCAGTGGGGAGGGTGGCTGGAGCCACACCCACACCATCCCACAGCCCCATTCTGATGGCCTGAGTTGGGCTGGGAGGGAAATGTTGCTGCTTGAGCAGCCAAACCTGCAAGACTCATCCAAGTGGCGGAGGGAAATTGTAACAATGTGGGGCACAGCTAAGACAGTCAGCTGAGGTCTTGTACCTTAAATGGGGGAGAATCCTGGCACCCATTGGGAGGTCTCTCCATGCCAGTATTAGTGCAGTGCTGCAATCTCCGCTCTTTGCAACCTCCACCTCCCAGGTTTAAGCGATTCTCCTGCCTGAGCCTTCCAAGTAGCTGGGATTACAGGCACCCACCACCATGCCCAGCTAATCTTTAGTAGAGATGGGGTTTCACCATGTTGGCCACACTTGTCTTGAACTCCTGATCTCAGGTGATCCTCCTGCCTCAGCCTCCCAAAGTGCTGAGATTATAGGTGTTAGCCACCGCACCTGGCAAAGGCCCCCAGCTCTAACCAACTGCTTCCTAATTTTTATAGCAGAGGACAGGTGTTCTAGAAAGTCAGCAAGTGCCCCAGAATTCTTATGATCATTTGATAGGAGAAGTGATTTGATAGGAGAATGAAGGGCTAACGGGAAGGAGGACAAGCCAATGAGAACCACAGCTGGCGTCTATGACCTGTAAAATGGGAACAACCAGGATGACTTTGATCGCCTAAAGGCAAGCCTTGAACAAATGGCTTTTTGGGGTTCCTTTCAGCTTTTGACCAGAGCAGAGAAACAAGGAAGATTTTGGCAAACTGGAATTTTAGCCCCAGTAAACTCCCTTAGGGAAAGAGATCGTGGTTAAGGCAGAGGAAGCAGGCATGCCCATCTTTCCCCTGGGTGCTGAGACACATCTGAGGAGTTGGTGTCTTGGAGCCCTCTGGAGCCCCCTAGGGCTGCCCACCCACTCAGCAGCTTTGGCAGAAGAAAATGTGTTAGCTGGGCTTGGCAGCTCTCCCAGCACCAACCCAAGATGCTCTGAACAGAAATAAAATCTGCCTTCTCACTCTGGAGGATGGGCTCTCCTGCTCCCTGTGAGTCAGCCCCACACGTGCAAACCCAGAATAAGTTGGGTGGACAGATGGAGGGAAGGAGGGAGGGGAACCTGATGCAGGTTGTGGGGCAAGCTGGCAAATCCAAGGGTTTTGTGGGGAGGGAGATCTGGGTTCGAGTCCTGCCTCCACCACCTTCAGGCTCTGTGATCTTGAGCAAGTTGCATGGCCCCAGTTTCTTCATCTGTAAAATGGGAATAAAAATGTCACCATGGCAGTTATGAAGAGAAGATAATAGAGCTCAGCTATGGAGCCAGACTCCCTGAGTTGACTCCTGGCTCAACCACTTACCACCTGTGTAACCATGTACAGGTCACCTAACTTCTTAAAGCCTCAGTCTCCCCATCTGTAAAATGGAGGTAATTATAGTACCTACCCTAAGGGTAGGATTTAACGCATTAATTTATATAAAGCATTTAGGAAGCTAAAGGATCTGAGCACCTGAGAATCTTGATATTCATGGGGGTCCTAGAACAAATCTCCCACAGATACTGGGGGACAACTGTACTGCCAGGCATGCTGTCAATGCTGTCTAAGTGCTCACTGTATAAAGGAAGGCTTGGCAGTACCCAGGGACTGCTCTTGGTCACCCTGTAGCATTCCCTTCCCTCCAGAAGGCTGTGCACCTGCCAAGTGCCGGATGGAGCTGGGGAGGAAAAGGCGTGGAAGGGAACTGGTCACTGAATCTTGTGACAGGCCACTGTGCTAGGTGCTTCCACATCCAAGTCCTCCTCCTGCCCTGTCCCCTCCCTCCTTCCTCTCCTGGTTTGTTTCCATTCCACACTCCTTCACCCACACAGGTAATCCCCTCTGCCCTGTATAGCAACACTCTTACCAGAGATCGGTTAGTTGACAAACTTAAAAAGTCCTCCCTAATCACAAAGCCCCATCCAGAGTTTCCAGGAAGGAGCCAGGGTGCCAGGGGGTGGGGAGGTAAGAAAAAGGAAAAGACCAAAACCCATATCTCATGGAGCACTGGGGGCCCCACCTTGGAGAAGCAGGTGTGGTTGGAGGCCAGGTGGCAAGCCAGCTGTAACCAAGCCAGTGGTAACACCGCTCTAGGCCAGTGCTTTGAAAATACCCTGGAATCAGCAGGCAGTTTTAAAAGTGCTGGTTCCATCCCCAGAGAGTCCAGGGTAATGGCCCTGAGATATGGGCTAGGCACTAGAAGCTTTTAAAACTCTCCAGGTGATGCTCAGATGCAGCCAGGGCTGACAGGTAGGACTCTAGAACAGTGGTGATTCTTAAACTGCAGTATGGATAAGAATCACCAGGAGGGCTTGTTAAAACTCAGATCATTGGGTCCCAACTCAAGTTTCTAATTCAGTAGGGCCTTGGGTCTCACTCCAAAAGTTGCATTTCTAATACATTTACAAATTATGCTGATGCTGCTGATTCCCTGGGACTATACTTTGAGAACCTCCCTCCTAGGATAGTGATCAAAAAGCAACAGCCCTTGAGTCAAAAATCCAGCCTGTTTTATAAATAAAGTTTTATTAAAACATAGCCATGCTGACCCCAGTTCTAGAAACCTGTGAAGCCACAGATAGAGGGATCCTGGGTCCCTGAATGACTGCCTGGAGCAGAGCTTTCCTACTGACCTGGAGATGGTTTATGAGGAAGAAATAACTGTCAACATTCTTTAAAGCACTATATTTTGAGGCCTCTTTATTACAGTGGCTCAGCCTCTGCTACATTCCTAATCCTGGCTCCAGCACATCCTGGCTGTCCTTATAACCTCTTGAATCTTAGTTTGCCCATGTGATGAAAGTGAATAAATATTGATCCTGTGGGTTATTAAAAGGATTAAATAAGATATAAAACCCTGGCAATAAATCTTAGTTTTCTTACTGCTGCTCCCTTTGAGGGTGGGGGAAGGAAATGATTTCTGTTCCCCAAGAATTCCCAGCTGGCTGGGGGAAACAGGTGACCATTTTTGTCACCCTACAGCCTTTACTTCTGACCCTACGACATGTCACAATCTGACATGCCAGAGAAAGTTGCTTAAACACTAGATGCTTGTTTTGCTCCTAAACCAAAATATACTCCATTTCCCCACTCCCACCCCCTGTTGCAAATTAATATAGTTTTCTTTTATTTGGAGGCTGCCATAACTGTTCACTTACACACGTGTCCTTCTCAACTCCAATGAGCCAATCTTGGAGCTACTTTAAAATAGCAGTCTCTCTAGGTGGGGAAGCCTCTGGCTGGGCTAGAGGGTGAGGCAGCCGGCTTAAGTGGCCGCCCAGGGTTGTGGAGGGAAGAAGCTCCAGGAGAGCGCTCTAAACCAAGGTCAGTAATTATATGGCTTCTACTTGGCTCCACTTAGTGCCAGCTGTGGAGTGGGGCTGCCACTCCCCCCCACTGGTAGAGAGTGGGTCGCTTGGTTTAAAAGCATGTCTTCATCATCTGCTGAATGTCAAATACTGTGCAAAGAAGCTGGGGAGGAAGGCAGGGGAAGGGACATGTAAGAAACAAACCCAGAAATGCCACCATCACCAGCACTTTTTGGACAAAGCTAGAAAGAGGCCAAGAAGGCCGGGCGTAGTGGCTCATGCCTGTAATCCCAGCCCTTTGGGAGGCCAAGGCAGGCAGATCACCTGAGGTCAGGAGTTCGAGACCAGCCTGTCCAACATGGCGAAACCCTGTCTCTACTAAAAATACAAAAATTAGCCGAGCATGGTGGTGCACTCCTATAATCCCAGCTACTTGGGAGGCTAAGGCAGGAGAATCACTTGAACCCAGGAGGTGGAGATTGCAGTGAGCCGAGATCATGCCACTGCCCTCCAGTCTGGGTGACAGAGCAAGACTCCATCGAGAGAGAGAGAGAGAGAGAGAGAGAGAGAGAGAGAGAGAGAGAGACAGAGAGAGGTCAAGAAGCTACCAGGTCTAAAGGCTCAGGGGTGCCAGGGTCCCCGCATTAGAGCCCCTTCCACACTTGACTGATCACCCAGTCACCTGGAGAGTAGGGGCAGGAATACTTTCTGGGCAGAACCTGGTTGTGGAAATGCTCCCACAATCTACCAGCCCCTCTACCAACGGTTATAATACGATGCCCTTAGGGAGCTGCCTGGCCCAGGCCAGGGTCCACAGGGCCAAGATCAGAGATCAGTGTTCCTAAACAACCCCATTTATTCCCTCCCCTCCCCTCCAGCTGCTGCCTGTGGTATTCTCACCTTCACCAGCCAGCAGGGCAAGGGGCTACTGCACCCTGGCTCTTAGGCCCTGAGCAGTGATGGCAGAAAACCCATCCCGGCGCCGCTCTTCCCATTCTCGCACAGAGAAATGGAAAAGAAACACATCCCTGCCAGATACTGAGATTTTCTCCTTTCCACTTTGCCACTGCCTTGCTGCAGGGGACATAAACGTCTCTGCCATTGCCAAGAGAAGCAGACACTCAGAACGGTGAAGCAGGGTCCCCATGGCTGGATCTGGGGCTACCGTCAGCCTGGTCCTGAAAGCCAAGGTGGGCTGTGTCTTGTGACTTGAACCGAACCTCACAGGGATAGACCTTAAAAGGATAAGATCCAGCAAGGAGGGGATGCTTCTTACCTGGGTCTGCCCTCCTGGGCCTCAGAATCTTGGCTCTCGAAGTCAAGTTCAGCCCCCTGGCTCAGGTATCCATAATACCTACAGATATTCTTGAACTTGGACTTTATGAAGAGTACAAATAATTGATGTTTGAAATGACTTAACCCTCCCAGACTCAAAATGAGAGTTCAATATAATTAAATTTATGGAAAATATTTTGATTATCCTTATCAGGCAATACTTAATAGTATCCACAATGCGCCAAACCTTCTAAGGACTTACTGAATCATCATACCTTTTGGGGATAGATACAATTATTAAATCCATTTTACAGATGGAGAAGCTAAGGTCCAGCAAGGTTAGGTAACTTGTCTAGGGCACAGAGCTGGTAAATGGCAGAGTTTGTTACCAATGCCTTAAATTTGTTTGCAACTCAAGTGTAATTAACAAGCACACAGCTAGTAAAAAACCTATAGTCGGGAATGGCTGAGAGGATACCCTGTTCTTTCTCTGATTGAATTAGAGTTTGTTTCTTGTTTTGGGGAGCTTGGACCTCCTCTGGGGGCCCCGAGCTCCTTATACTGACAGGAAGTTTGGGGTTCAGCACTGTCTCTAAGCCCTTTGTTGCTATTTGCAGATGATCTTATCTTCTGTCTGCAGTTGCTTCAAGTTCACCTGAGCACTGGTTCTTTAGCGACAGCATTCCCGAGGAGGTTGGTGCCCTCTGAGATGTGGCATGCCGGATACCAGGTTCAGATGAATGCCAGGGCGTGGCCTCCTTCTTGATGTACAGGCTCAGTGCCCTGACCTGAGCACTCTGTAATCACACTACCCACGTGATGCCCTGTGCCTGTCCTCCCTGTTCTCATGAGATGAGCATGGGAGGGGACGGATCTGCTTTTCTGGACAGCTAAAGTAGCTTCCTGACTGAAACAGATTCTCTACTGCACAAAAAATGTGAATGTCTTGACCCCTCCTGGGGAACATCAGAGTTTCTGCAGCCCAGGAGTGGTCATATTTAACCTTGATTTTTAGCTAAGATCCCATGGGTTTCATACCCGATAGGAAGTGCCATCCGGAGGGTGGGGGGTGGGGACAAATTGGAAGACTTCTGGAGCCTTCCAAACTGTATGCGCATCAGCTGGCTGGAAGTGATCCAAAGTGGGGAACGAGGAACTCGAGCTGGGCAAATGCACTGTACCTATGTAGGAGCAGTCTGGCTTTAACACCTCCAGGAGCCTTCTCTGAGTCTAACCCCATGAAGAAGAAGAAGGAAAGTGGAGGCAGGGAAACCCAAACTCTCCGCAGTGGCAGCAGCAGCAGTGGCTGATACTTCCCACCCAAGGGCCCAGGACACATTTGATGATGCCCAGATGTTACAGGGCACCTACTGTGTCTATGTCCTTTTCCAGACAAAAGAACACCACCCAGCTGGGAAACAGGACTTTACATAGCATAAGAGATGAGGACTCAGGGCAGCATTGCCTGGAGGGGCAGCAGGGAAGAGGTAAACTGCAAAAGGAATGACACACCTTGTCTAGCCAAGAAGGTAAACATGTTCCAGACAGAGAACAACATTTATTCATTCAGTCGTTCATTCCTTCTAGAAGCATTTCTTGCTCTCCTACTCTGATGAGGCACTGTTGCAGGCCCCAAGCCCAACGATAAACAGAAAGTGACCTCTCCTGAGCAGGGCTGTGTATGGGGTGACCGAGGCAGGAGATCTAGGGTGCGCAATAAGGAGGCAGTCATTGTCAGGTGCCAGCCGTGCACTGACCGAGAGTCAGCGTCTCCATAAGTTTTGCACCTCACCTGCCTCACCCCCGCTCCTGATGGGGCACAGTCTATAAGGAGCAAAGGCCTGGAGGTGAAAAGCCATGACCCCTCAGTGTGACATCAAGGCCCTCAGGATTTGACTCCACCCAGCATTTGAGGACACCTCCTGCCCTTTTTCCCTCAAGCCCTTGCCAGGTCAAACCATGTATGTTCTTCTGAATATGGTGCCCACCTCCATCCCCTACCAGCAACTCCCTACACTCTATCCCCTCACCTGCCTGGTAAATCCTTGCCCACCCATCAAGAATCAGGCAAAGCATCACCTGTTCCCTGGTGCACTGTGAGCCACCAGAACTATAACTGGCAACCTTGATGCCCAGGACAAGGACAATAAAGGTGTCCTCACATCAGCTTGGAAGTGCCTGGCTGTGGTTTCGGGAACAGTGAGGAACAGGATAGTGTTAAGTGCACTGCCTGGGAGCTTCCTATTGTAAATAACCCTTCCTGCCAGGCACCTGCTGCATGGGAGGACATGTCCTATCCTGTAAGTGTAACATTCTCCATCACACCATCTATAACTATTTGCCCCAAATGTCATAGCCTCTGTATTTGGCTGGCCTGGGGCAAAACTCCAGTTGTCTGACTTCCAGCTCTGCCAATCACTGTGCTTCCAAGAGATGAGTGTTTCCCCTTTGAGTTCCCAAACTCCCCTGTGCATTCTGACATGAGCACAGGCATCTCATATTAATGTCTTGCCTCCCCTCCCGCCCAGGCGGTCAGCTACCCAAGGGTGAGTGTGTGGAGAGGGGGGCTCCCTGTTCATCTCTGGAGCTCCAGGACATGGCCTGGGCCATGGTATGGTCAGAGTATCAGCTGAGCTGGTGAATGTGCTGGAGTTGAAGTCACCATCAAGGAGACCATCAGGCTCAGGCAGTGCATGAAACCAGAGGTGACCGAGGCATGGGCAGGTACCACCCACAGCAGAGAGAGCTGGAGGCCACATGTGAGTCAGCCAGAGAGGGAGGCAGAGAAGGTGGTAGAGGAGGAGGACGGAGGCACAGAAGGAGGACAGGCCCCAAAATGGCTCCTATGATTCAGAGCAAAACCAAGGACCTCTGGGAGGCAGAAGCAGAGATGGGGCCTTGTCACACCCATACAAGTGGCTCCATAGACGTGCCCTGTCTGCTCCAATGAGAATCTCCTCACAGCATGCCAACAGATGCCTCATCAAGGAGAAAAATTGCAGAGAAATTACAACCCCTTGTTGTGAATTCTCCCACGGAACTAAAAACAGCACATCAATCCCACGCTCCTTGTCTCCAGATGGATTCTGCAGCCTCCCCACCCTGAGGGGGACTAAGGAGGAAGGGGACACTGGTCTGGGGAGAGGGTCCTCGGAGGAGAAGGACAACCCTTGAAGCTCAGAGAATGAGGTGCCCCCCAGGCTGGGTTTGCAACCCTGGAGAAAAAGCATGCAGTGTGCTCTCTGCGCCATCCTCCATGACACCCCAATCTCCAGGTGAG